>JBBBDQ010000322.1:4992500-5090000 GCA_037127315.1 Ascarosepion bandense | reverse complement strand
TTTGTCTTACTTTCTCATGCTTTTGCTTAACAAAGTTTTTATATATGTAAAAATAAAAACACATTAAATTTGGGGAGCTTCTAAAACATGCAAAGTATATAATGATTATATACTTACTTTGAATATGTTCCAAAGGTTGTCATAACTGATGTGATAGTGGGGAAAAACCCCCACTGTCTATAAAATGCTTCCATTGTATGCATCTCAAATTGCCTCTGACAGCTCCAAGCCACAGAATAAGCAATGGCAGATAACTGCCACCTCATAACTAGCTGCTCTAGGTAGACAGAATTTGACAGAACAGGAAGAATGTCTATTTAGAAGAAGGAAAAACCCTGATACTAAAATCAAGCAGGTTCAGAAATTTAAATACCTAGGAAGTTTTCTAATAGAATAGAAAATGTGACACTGAGATCTGAAGGTACATTGACATGGCCAAGGATGCATTCCAAAAGCTAAGCAGAATTTTAAGAGACAGAAAAATTTTGTTGGAAGCAAAAAAATGAGTACTGGACTGTTATATGATATCTGTCCTCCAATATGGCAGCAAATGTTTGACAATCTCATCAAAAATGAAAAAGACTTGAAGCCACCAAAATGGGGTTTTAAGAAGGATGCTGAGGATACCATGAAATGAACATGTAACCTATGACAAGATTTTGAAGAGGATGGAAATGCAAAGGAAACTTATACTTAACATAAGAAAGAGACAGCTGAAGTTTCTGGGAAACGTAATGAGGAAGGAGAGCTTGGAGAATCTAATACTCACAGGATGGATAGAGGGAAAGAGATACATGAAAAAGCAACACATGACATACTTGATGGGCTTGAGGAAGTGAATGACAGCAGAGTTTTGGAGAAATACCAAAAGAAAAAGCGTTAAGAGCTACAAGAGATAGAAGGATGTGGAGGGCCATGATCACCTACATCCTGAAAAGACACAGCACATAAAAGAAGAAAAATGGAATTTTTAAATCCATAATCCAACATTATTTCCTATTATTATATATGTCATTTTTTTAAATTGTTTCATACCAAGCAAGGCAACAATACCACTTGAATGCAGGAGTTTACAAGGAGTGAAAGTGAATCAGAATGAAAAAATTGAAAATGGAGAGTATTGAGGAAAGAGCAAAAAGGGAACAGGTTTCAAGAAGACAGAAGATGGCAACTGATTTTGCATTTCAATTTTTGAAGAGTGTAGTTATCACGAAATCAGAAGAGAATTCCACAGGTGGGACGTGCAAGAAGAAAAAACTGTTAGAGTAGAAATGACAGTTGCATCTAGCCAGTTCAACAGTAAAATGGTGAGACCTAGTTGCCAATCAAGTAGCATACTTAAATTCATTTAAGGAACCACTTAAATTCATTCAGGGCACCAGGAAAAAAAGCCCATCTGAGCAGTTGCCATAAAGATATTGGCAAAGCAAACAGAAAGAAGTCACATCACATCGGTGAGAAAATATTTAGTGTATACATGTGTTTGAGTAGATGTCTCCAATTTTTTAACAGTATAGTTTTGTCTACTGGCCTGGACACATTTCTTTTTTATTAAAGGACACTCTCTTAGGCTAGCAGATCAAAATATGCTTTTTAAAAATATATATATCCACTAAATGTATGACAATATAAAATATCCAAATAAATTAACACATCACTTAATAAGTTCAGAGCCCGACATATAGATGGCGCCACTAATAAAGAATTCATATGATTTTTATGAAGTACTAACTGTTAAATGGCACATGACAAAATTTGGGCTCAATTGGATTATTAGTTTAGAAATTACAGTTATTTAAGTGAAGCTACTGTTGAAAATTTTCAAAACAATGGAAAATTCTGAATTTCATGTGTTGATAAAGCATTACTTTCTGATGGGAAAAAATACTGTTCAAGCAATGCAATGGCTTGATAAATGTTATTCAGACACTGCTCCATCAGAAACAATGGTTAAGAGGTGGTATGCTGACTTTAAATGCGATCATACAGGAACAAATGATGCTGAATGCTCAGGTCACCCAAAATCGGCAGTTGTCCTGGAAAACACCAAAAAGATCCACATACTCATTTTGACCGATCATATATTGAAGTTGCGTGAGATAGCAGAGGAGTTGAACATATCAGAAGGCAATGTATTATCCATTTTGCATGAACATTTGTCAATGAGAAAGCTGTGTTCAAAGTGGTTGTTGCATTTGCACACAGTTGATCAAAAACAACAACATGTCGATGATTCTGAGCGTTGTTTGCAACTGTTTCAATGCAACAAGAAGGTGTTTTTGCATAAATATGTGACAATGGATGAAACATGGATCCACAACTTTGCTCTGAAGTCAAATCAGCAGTCAGCTGAGTGAACCGAAGCAGATGAAAGCCATCCAAAGCAACCAAAGACACAAACATCAGCAGGCAACATTTTGGACTCCATATTTTGGGATGAGCAAGGTATTTTGTTCATGGATTACCTTGAGAAAAGAAGAATCATCAATAGTGAATATTATATAGAGTTACTGATGTGTTTGAAGGAAGAAATTGCCAAAAACTGCCACAAATGAAGAGGAAATGTGATCTTCCACCAAGACAATGCATTGTGTCACAAGTTGACTGCAACAATAGCAAAACTACATGAATTGTGCTTCAAATTGCTTCTGCATCCATTCTATTCTTCAGAACTAGCCCCCAGCAACTACTGGCTGTTTGTAGACCTCCAGGGAAAGAGATTTGGCTCCAATGAAGAAGTGATATTGGAAACTGAGGCACATTTTGAAGTCAAAGACAAATCGTTCTACAAAAAAGGCATCAGATTGATAGAGAAACATTGGAATCAGTGTATTACCATAGAAGGAGATTATGTTGATGAATAAAGTCTAACATTTGACTGCATTTACTAAGGGTTTATGTTTTACTGCTGCTGTTGTAGCTGTTCAAGACTTGCTGTCACTCCTCTGTCTTAAATCATTAATGGCTTATATTGATTTTGATGCTAAGCCATCTCAATACATGGGCTTGATGGGCACTTGCCTGAGAGCCCCATGTTAATCTGTGTATGTTAAGTGCAGCTGAGATGTGGCACAAGGCTGAAAATATGGGGCATCCAGTAAGGATCAAACACAATTGGAATGATTCTAGCAAAACAACCTTGCTGACCATTACATCACACTGTGTATGTTAAGTGACTTGTGTTACAAAAGCCCCTTTTTAGGAAATACTAAAATAGAAATTACTACAACAAGCCACTCATATTACAATTGGTAAAAATATGTCATGATAGAAAGATCCATTTGACTTAGTTCTCAAATAAAAAAGAAAGTGGGAGAATCTAGAAGACCTAAAAGAAATGATGAGGACTTTCTTCAAAGAGGCTGCCCATCTATATAAATGGAATTTAATTTGAAGCTCAAACTCGACTAGGAAGCAAGTACAGTTGCATCTAGCCATTTCAACTGTAAAATTATGAAACTTTTCCACCAATCTAGTACTGCACTTAAATCTATAATGTTTAGTTATCATAGAGAAAAGTTAATCAGAACAATTACCATGAAAATATTTATAGAAAAGGTTCAAGGAAGCTACTTATGGCAGTGCAAAAGTAACTGAAGCTGAGATGTCAGGTCAGGACCAATAACATTGCAGATTCTTTAGATTTTATCAAGAATCTCTAAATATATAAAAGAAGTACCAGACCAGCAATATTCAATTTATGGAAGAATGATACTTATAAAGGCATCAAATAGAGACTGTTGAGAACTAATCTCAAGAAGGTTGTTGATAAAACTTAGGAACTACATAGATTGCAAGGATAGAGCCCTGGGAGACACCTGCATTAATGCAAAAAATCTCCAAAAGAGTGGCCATTCAAAAAAATTTAATTTTTACAATTTGATAAAAAAATTGTATCACTTCAAAAATTTCTTCAGAAATACCATAACGTTTCAACTTGTCAAGAAGACCAGCATGCCAAACACTGTCAACTGCCCTTGAGATAGTTAAAGCCTGATGTTATAATGAGCATTTGGTTACAAAGGAAAGGAACAAAGATTACATTTTCAAAAATGTGTATTTGTCAAATTTTTGAAAATATACTTTGTTGTTTGAAAGGTAGAAAGATTGTTCATGTGTAGTTTTTCAGTTGCCATTAGTAAGAAAAGTGATTAAATGTAAGAGTGTTGTGGAGTAAATCAGTTACCCACAGTAACACAAATGAACTAAACAAGATGTCATGAATAAAGAACTCAAAGAGAGTTCAACATCAGAATTCTGAAAGTGCTTGCAATTGTCAAGCTTTCTTTGGGGTTCTGTCTAGCGACAGAGACTTAGCTGAGAAAAACAGACAATGCAAAGTGCCTGATCTTGTGGTTGCAGGGTCTGGGTAAATTTTGACCTTTGGCCCAAGTGTACGTGCTTGGGTTCCCCATGTTAAACCTGACCATGTGTCACATCCTGTCTCAGTGGGGAAACTTTGGGTAAATATCCAGAGTTCTGATAGAGGGTTCATTAGAATACCATTAGAGTGAGTCGGAACATAATATTATAACCATTAGTAGTGAGTTATAATGAAGGGTATTGTCAGTAGGGCTGGAAGTTGACTGCATTTTTGTGTTGGTTAGTTGAAGGCATGGTTTGCGCCAGAGGATAGGTCCAGTGCAAATTAATCATTATATCTAAAAAAAATTAAAATCTTTAAATTTTTAAATCTTAATATAGAAAGGTTTTATACAAAATTTAGGAAAATCTATCACCAATAACTAAATCCAAATTTTTAACATTTCAACATTAAATAACCCACAAAGGGATGATATACCATAAAACATAAAACATAAACTGTTTAGTAACTATTACAATGTTCAATAAATTCTCAGTATAATTTGATTGGCTTCATGAGATACTGCCAGGGTTTCTTTTTCCATTTTTTTTTTTTGCCTTTTTATGTTTGATTTAAAGTAATTGAGAAAAAATGTTGAATCACCAAATGTTCAGTAATAATTGGCATTCATGAAATGCATACATCATATTTTGGGTTCTTACATGATTCTATCTGGACTGTCTTTTCATGTAAGTATCTTTGTCTCTCAGTGAACAACTGTTTCATGTCCCAGAGATGAGAAATTTGACCTTTATCAGTCATTATTTCTAGATTTCTGTATAGCTTCATAGCCCTGAGCTTACTATTTTGCCTGTTGAAGCATATTAAAAACACATTTCAGGATTTTATCCTTTATTTCATTCCTTACTAGAAAACTAGCTAAGTCTCATTTTGGTTCTTGCATAAATAACTAATTTTTATGACTCCACCAAGTGATATCATTGGATGTTTGTCACATAATATTATCACATAGCACTTTGGTCTTCTAATAGTCAGAAGATAATCTGGCTAATTTCTGTCTGATTTCCCAGCATAAGAACTTATCATTATTTACACTATTTATAATTGACCTGGTTTAAGGTGTATGAAATATATTACAACATAAATATATGAAGAGTTCAAACAAAATACAAAAATCTTTGTATAAAAAAAATTGTGTATATATATATATATATATATATATATATATATATATATATATAAACTTATTTATAAATGGAACTCTGTGTGTGTGTGTGTGTCTCTGTGTGTGTGTGTGTGTGTGTATGTGTGTGCATGTATCTGTTACCTATAGATTCCGAAATGGCTGAACCGATTTTCTTGAAATTTTACACAGTTGTACTATAAGCGTCTGCAAGTGTTCTTAGCTAGGTTTTGTGTTGAGGTACTCCCGATAAATATCGAAAATCGATAATCGAAAAAATTGGGTTATAGAAGGAGTGGTCCGATTTTAATCAAATTTGATACACTCAAAGTCAAAGACATAAGAAATGATATTCAGAAGTTTCAAGGTTGCAGCTCTTACAATAGTGCAGAAAATCGATAATATATATACATATATAAATCGATACCAGGAAATCAAAATTTGACTTACATCCATTCATTTTTCTTTCAGTCTACGGTTTCACTTTAACTGGAAACAACTATTGCTTTTTAGTCTTTCGTGCCAACGTCCAAAGAGTCTGAGCTCCAGGACCATGGATTAGTTTTAAAGCTTTCATTATACCTGAGCAACGCCGGGCTATACTGCTAGTATATATATATATATATATATATATATATATTTTACACTTAAAATTCTTAACACAAGGTTTAAATATATTTATTGCAAAAGATTTAAAAAGACTAGGTATCAAAACCAGTACCAGTTTTGTACTTATCTGTCTGGTTGTTATGAACTTAAAATTGTGCATCTTGTTACTGTAACTTCACAGAGGAAGATTGACTTTCTTGTCTAAAGATGCCTTATCAGATCATGTGACTATTTACTATATTTTCTATTCTTGCGAATGTTTATAATTAATTTTTATTACTATTTTCTGTTTTTTCCAAGGAGGAATAACTTTCCCTTACTGAACTATTGTCCTCATCTTTATCACATTGTCATTGTACCCTCTAGCATTAGCATAACCTATATACTAAAAGAACCGTTATAGGTTTTATATATATATATATATATATATATATATATATAATACACATTGTCTGACACAGGGACTGAACTCACAATCACTATGTCACCAAACTCACGCTTTAATAGGCTATTGATAGGACAATTTGTCAAAATTGTCCTAATTGTCCTATGGGACAATAGCCTAGTTGCCACAGTGAACTTGGAGCCTTAAACCTAACCTATGTGCTGATTAGAGTTGCAACTACTGCTACTGCTCTCTGTCATGTTTTAACTACTGCTATGTTTGAAGACTTGCTGATATTTTTTTCTTTATTAGCAGCTGCCATATGCTAGGCTATAGAGACCTTCCTAATAGTCCTAGAAAAGAAACAAATGCAGTATAGGAGGAGCTGATTTACAGTTTAAAAGTGGTAAACACACTTCAGGAGGTGAATTTTTTATTTGGAAGACCAAGAATACTCCTGTAGGTCTGAAGTCATAGATGATGACCAAATTAAAATCCTGATTAAAAACAATCCAGGTGACACAACATGGGACATTGCGGGGATATTTCAAATATCTCATATAAATATAAATATAAACATTGTAAGGCATTTGAAAACAATTGAAGCATTATGACGTTTGGGAGCCTCATGATTTAATGGAAGAACATTTTATGAACTGCATTTCTGTCTACAATTCCCTGCTCAAGCACAATAAAAACCCATTTTTCAAAATAAAAATCACAAGCTACAGTGTGCAGTAAAAATGTCCTGGGGTAAATGAAATGTGCCATTTCTAAACACTTCAAAAGCCAGTTTGTATCCAAAGAAAGTGATGCTATATATCTGGGAGGATTTGAAAGAGTATTATATATTACAAGCTCTTTCTACAAAATCAGACATTGAATTCAGATAAGTCAGTCAGTCAGTTGAGTGCCATACATGATACATGCTTGGGCAATCATGTCTCGAAAGAGACATGACTGACTGGGCAGAAGATTATCCCACAGTAGGTTGCCATTGCTTTCTGCGGTAGACTGGTTGCCGACCAAGGCTATAGAACCCAATCTGTCCTGTTATTTAACCCATAACTGGAAGGAATAGGCGGGTTAATATCTTTTTTGACTACTAAATGGCACAATTAACCAATTAGAAGGGAGTCATCATTCAGCAGGACAATGGCAGACCTCGCATCTTTTAGCAGACATAACAGAAATTGGCACAGCTTGGCTGGGATATCCTACTACACCCACCAAATTGATTTAACCTTGTCACTTCAGATTACCACTTTAATTCAGTTCCTATCATGTTAATAGGGGAAACTTCACTTCTCCGAAAGTTAATAGAATCAATTAGATCAGCTTATCACCCAGAAAGATGCCAAGTTTTGAGACAATGAAATCATGAAGCTATCTCAAAGATGGTAAAGAGTAATGGAACAAAATAACACATATGTGGTAAATAAATTTATTTAGAAATATCTAAATATTTTCTTTGAAATTCACTTAAAAAACACTACATACTTTTGTTCAGACCCAGTATTTTGGTAGGATATCAATTAACTAAAATGAAGCCTTTTTTTTTTTAGTCTGAGCCATCACTGCCTATATACAGAAGCTTCCCTATTTACAAACAGGATAGGTTCTTTAAGTTTAAATATATAATAATAATGATATTTATAACATTTTATTTTTAGTATCACCTTGCTTGCTGTTATTGATTTTGCTTAAGGAAAAATCAATCAAATATTTATTAGATCACACAAAAGGTATTTCAACATTTTCACTTGATATAAAAAAACTTCTCTTACAAATATTTCTTCATTTCTTCACTGTTGTCTTTTCTCCCCAACAAAACTTGTACTTATACTTTAACATGCCTTTACTTGTTCAAAGTCTTTTACCAGTCTGAACAATTCTTATTACTACTGCTTACCAAATAAATAAGAGACATTAAAGACTAATTTCTAATTATAGAAATTATAGAATAGTATCTGACAGTTTAAAAAGTTTAACAAGGCTTCAAAAAATATAAAGTTATAGGGATACAAAAGGTGATTATCTCTCTTTGGTGAAGATGATGTCATGTAGGTCATGTGATGATTATTTAGTGGTATCACTTCATAGAGTGATGAAAATAGTCTGTCAGTCAGCTTCCATGAGTCAAACTGGGTAAAATGTATGATTTATATCTAATGTCTTCATGCACCACACATATGATTGTTGACTCTGATAAATGGAGCTGAATGGCAATTACCATCATTTATTTTCTGGGGTTTTTGTGAATGATGCCCTGGACATGGTGGACAAATTCAACATGTTTTTTTGTTTCTTTTGATCACTGACGATACATTCTTACCAAAAGCCTGAAACTCCTTTCTTATCAAAGCTCAAAGGATCTGGTGACATTTAAGAAAGCTGTTATATCCAATGTGTGTGTTTTTGGTGGTAATGAGTACTGAGGACTTTTATCTCCTTTTAGAGCTGAAACTTTGTTAGCAGAGCTGATAAAAGAAACAAGATTTGTAGTTAAAGTTGACCATTTACAATTTTCTAAAGATGTGCTCTCAAATAACTGATGTACTGTGCACGAACACACATTCACATAAGAAAAATTAACAAGCTGATTTTGAATATTCACATTCGCACAAATAGTCTTGGAAGAGTTATGAATTTGTTTCTTTTTTCTCCAGGTATGGGTTAAATAGCAGGGTAAACTGACTTTCTAGCTGTAGTTGACAACCTGTCTAGAAGAAAGATTTCTTTACATTCAAAACCATATGTAGCCCTGGTGAAATATATTATTCATGGAAGAGATTATGTGGTTCATAATTAACTATGGTGTAAGTTTGTAAACTCTATGATCTTGACTATAGCTGATAAGGTAGGGATATATATATATATATATATAAAGTTTGAAAAGAACCTGTGTAAAGTCAACAGTCCATCTCTTTAATATGCAAAAATAATATTAAATTTCTATATTTTAATAATACAGGAAAAAAATTATATTCAGTTTAACCAAAATTTAAATATATGTTGCAAAAACTATCAGTATTTTTTAACATCATCATCAGTACATTGACCGAGTGTGGTTGTAGAATTGATGTACAGCTGAGAACCTGACTAGCTCCCTCTACATCTCCCAGTTACATGCTAATGTCTCACTCTGTGAATGATCTTTCAGTTTATTAATTGATATTGTTGGCTCATTTTTTTCTCTGCTTCTTCTTCTTTTGACTAAGGTTGTATCTTATAGGATGACAGTAGAAAAATTGTTACCACTTATGATAATGTTGTTTCAGCTTCATTTTCTTGGTGGTGGTTTTGAGGTTTTCCAATGAGCCTGGTTCTTGTTTGATGGTATCTTGTACTGCATCATTTATGATGTGGTCCATTTAGGTGATAACTATAATGGTTCTGTAGCTTTGCATTTCTAATACCTGGATTAGACGAATTTTTTTCACATCATCTTTTATTTCTATGAATTCATAGTATTATTATTCAGTCATCAAAATATATTCCTTGACTTTCTCTGATCTTACATCACCTTTCAGGTTAGTCAGTCCGTTAAGTGCTATACATGATACACACTTGGCGATCATGTCTCAAAAGAGACATGACTGACTGGGGAGAAGATTTTCCCACAGTAGGTTGCTATTACTTCTTGCGGTAGACTAGTTGCCAACCAAGACTATAAAACCGAATTTGTCCTGTTATTTGACCCATAGCTGGAGGGAATAGATGGATTAATACCTTTCCCAAGGGTATTTGCACAATGTACCTGAAAGGTACATTATGCATTTCATTATAAAAGAATGCTTCCTTCTCGTTTTGGTTTGATGAATTCTATAAGGAATTTTTGGTATTTTGAACTTGTTGGAATCACTGACCACATAAGAAGCATCGTTGATTTTCTAAGAGCCACAAGACCAAAAGTAAAAAACATAGATGAGAGTTTTGAACTAGTGTGAGTCTGAAGCTGACAGATTTGGAAAGGACAGACACTGTTCAAACAATAAAACGACTGGATCATTTCCTTGCCTTTCTTCTTAGTTTTTTCTTTATCTTTCTTTATGTATTTCTTATCGATCTTTCCCTTTATATATTTCTTGATGCATTTTTTTTGTATTTTATTATACATTTTATTCTATCTTTCTTTGAATATTTTAAAAGCTTGTCATCAAGCAAATCATTGGAATTACTTTCAATGATTTACTGACAATAGCAAACATTAATTATATAACTTCAATTAGTGTCCAATATATTTATTTCTTATATTTATCTTTAGCAGGATATATATATCTTTAATAGTTTTCTTTCATTTCAGCCATCATGTGGACTTTACCCAAAATCAAATTTAGACATGTTAAACAAGCTACGGATGTGCGTTGTGGTACAGTGGATATTGGGTCAGAACGAGAAATCAGGGAGCTGAGTTTAAATTCCAGTTAGATTCATGGCATTCACTTATGCGCAAATACCCTTGGGAAAGGTATTAATCCGTCTCTTCCCTCCAGTTATGGGTTAAATAACAGGACAGATTGGGTTCTATAGCTTTGGCTGGCAACCAGTCTACCGCAGAATGTAATGGCAACCTACTGTGGGATAATCTTTTACCCAGTCAGTCATGTCTCTTTCGAGACATGATTGCCCAAGCGTGTATCATGTATGGCATTTAACTGACTGAAACAAACTACAAATAAGGGTCTTAAAATTTGATGTTCAACTGCTTGGTTACTTTATTTTTAATTACGAACTCGCAGTATAGCTCGGCATTGCTTGGGTGTAATGAAAGCTTTAAAACTAATCCATGGTCCTGAGCTCAGACTCAGCCTAAAGAATATTTGTGTGAAGTTTGGTGAGAATCGGATAAAAATTGTAGATTTGTATAAAGGACATACAGACAGATAAACAGACACACACACACAAACATCATATATATATATATATATATATATATATATATATATATATATTATCAATTTTCTGCACTATTGTAAGAACTGCAACCTTGAAACTTCTGAATATCATTTCTTATGTCTTTGACTTTGAGTGTATCAAACTTGATTAAAATCGGACCACTCCTTCTATAACCCGATTTTTTCAATTATCGATTTTCAATATTTATCGGGGGTACCTCGACACAAAACCTAGCTAAGAACACTCACAGACGCTTATAGTACAACTGTGTAAATTTTCAAGAAAATCGGTTCGGCCGTTTCGGAGTCTATAGGTAACGGATACACACACACACACACATACACACACACAGAGACAAAGTTCCATTTATAAATAAGTTTAGATTTTCATAATTTTCTGATTGTCATAACTTAGAGTTTCTGTTTCTCTATGTATGTGTGGGATTTTCTTTAGAGACATTGACAATCATGGTTCTCCACAGCTTTCTTTCTTTTGATTGCTTTCAACAATACTCTTTTGCTTTCATTTATTTGCTCAATCTTGTCAGGTTGATTACTCTATTTTCTTTTGCTTCTCTTGATTTCAATGTATTGTGTTAAATTCTCTAATGCTTTTTTCTCAATATGACCACTCTGTCCAATTCCAGTTGGATCCCTCTTAAAAGTTACTATCTACCAAGTAAATACTTACAGACTCAAGTATGAACACGACCAATGTTTACCTACAGACTCAAGTATAGGCACAACTATTGTTTACCTATAGACCCACATATAAATAAAAAGGGCAGTAGAAGGACATCCGGAGTCATGAACCGGGTGTGGCCCAACCCCCCTAGAGTGTCAGGAGATAAGGGCCGAAACACTTGCTTGACGGAGGCTTCTCTTCTGAGGACTCTCTGCTGCCACGCTCTCCACGAGTTTCTTTCTACTGATGCATGGGTGAACCATTGACTTCCGGGAATAGGCCGGAGGATGTCCGGGAAAGACCGGAGGACACTGGGAAAGACCAGAACCAAGGACTCTGTGGGCTGGCTCCCCACTTTGCCTTCAACATGTGGCTACGAAATACAAAAGGAAAAGATGCTCCCAGGATTCACCGAAAGGAGGAGAGAATGATGAATCCATTGATGCTCAACCAATCACGACTGCAAATCCCAAACGGACTATGAATATGGACCAAATGGAATATCCATGTGTCTGTGGAAGGCGTTTCGCTACCGCCCGTGGCATGAAGATCCACAGGACAAAGATGGGATGTGTGAAGACCCATCTGAATGAGCAGCAGCGCACTGCATTAGCAGATAAGACGTCGGAAAACCAAGGCCAGGAGTCAAACCACAGTGCCAAGGACATCCATGCTGTTGGTTCAGATGAGGAATTTGTGCAGGCCCTTGATGCCAGGCGCCTGAAACTCAACCTGCCATGAGCAGGCGAGGCTGAAGATTGGGAGAAACTGGATGCAAACATCATTCAAAGACTCGATGCACTGATAGGGAAAAGCACCCTGGAACACAAACTAGCCACATATGGGGACATTGTGTATGCCACATGTAGAGAAGCATATGGAGTAAAATTACCCCAGAAAGAGAAAATACCTCCAAAGAAATCCAGACGCCAAGAAGAGATGGACAAGATCAGGGTCCAAAAGAAAAAGCTCAAGAAACAAATGAAGACCACACTGCTAATTGAAAAACAAGGCTTGGAAAAACTCTGGGAAGACCTAAAAGCAAAACACAGCGCCCTCAGCAAGGCGGAATCTGCAAGGAAGAAGAAGAGCAAAAAGAAGAAGACACAAGAGCGCTTCTTCAGAGACCCCTTCCAGTTTGCCAGAACGCTGTTTGAGCGGCCAAAATCTGGGACCCTTAGTGTGGACAAAGAAGTTCTTGAGCAGCATCTGAGGAAAACATACTCTGATTCTCAGAGCGAAGCACCACTTGACATTCAAGGTCTGGTGTGGCCAATCAACCCTGAGGAACAATTCAATAACAAACCTCCAACGTTGGCTGAAATCAAAAAGGTGGTTGACAAAGCCAGAGCCAATTCGTCACCGGGGCCAAACGGAATACCTTATCAGCTGTACAAGAAATGTCCCAAGGTTCTGAAGATGTACCATGTGCCAGAGAACATCCGCGACATGCTCAAGAAGTACTTCAATGGCTTCTCAATGCGGTTCTCTACCAAGGAGTATACGACAGATTGGATCAACTTGGAGGTGGGCATTGCAATGGGCTGTGCAATTTCCCCAATACTGTTCGTGTTGGCAATGGAAGTCATCTTGAAAGCAGCAACTAGCAACGCAAGACAAACAGACCTTGGAGATGGATACAAGATGCCCCCTCTCAAGGCCTTCATGGATGACACTACGGTGATTTCATCCAGAGAAGAGGAGACACGCCATGTGCTGGAGAGGCTGGACAACATAGTTGCCTCATTTAGAATGAAGTTCAAGCCAAAGAAATCACGGAGTCTCTAACTGAGAAAAGGAAAAGTGGCCGAATTTGTGGTCTTCAGTGTTGCCAACCAGGCCATTCCGGCAGTCACAGAGGAGCCAGTTAAGAGCCTTGGAAGGTGGTATGATGATACGCTGAAAGACACACAAAGAGCAAAAGAAACCAAGCAGATGTTGGAAGAAGGTTTGGAGACCATTGACCAGTGTGGGCTCCCTGGCAAATACAAGGTCTGGTGTTTGCAGTTCATGCTGATACCAAAGCTCCTATGGCCCCTGATGATATATGACATCTGCACCAGCATAGTGTCTACCAAGTAAATACTTACAGACTCAAGTATGAACACGACCAATGTTTACCTACAGACTCAAGTATAGGCACAACTATTGTTTACCTATAGACCCACATATAAATAAAAAGGGCAGTAGAGGGACATCCGGAGTCATGAACCGGGTGTGGCCCAACCCCCCTAGAGTGTCAGGAGATAAGGGCCGAAACACTTGCTTGACGGAGGCTTCTCTTCTGAGGACTCTCTGCTGCCACGCTCTCCAAGAGTTTCTTTCTACTGGTCACTACTTATCAACAAACTTGATTTTAACATTGAATAATAAGATATGTTGTAAAATCAAATAACCCAACTCAAACCTCATCAAATTTTTTTTTCTTTTTAAATCATATCACCTCGAGCAAGGCAATAATGCCACTGATGTGTAGGGGGCTACATAAGAGTGAAAAGATTGGAAAGAAGAAAACCAGAGACCACATCCTAAACAGGGAACAAGGAATGAGCCTCTTCACCTGTTCAATAGACATGGGTGGAGTGTTAACCAGGCGATAGTTTAGTCTATCTACTCCAATTGAGAGAAAAGTAAAAAAAGGAGAGGGATTGAAAAGATTGGAAAAGAGAAAGCTGGAAACCACATCCTAAACAGGGAAGAAGGGATGAGCCTCTTATTTTTTCATGGTAATTATTTAGATGAGATTTCTTTTTTGGTACTTAGACTTTATGAATTTAAGCATAGTACTAGATTAGCAGATTAGAGGATGTCCATTGTGGTACAGTGGATATTGGCTCAGAACGAGAAACTGGAGAGCCGAGTTCAAATTCCAGTTGAATCCATTGTATTCACTTACACACAAATACCCTTGGGAAAGGTATTAATCCGTCTCTTCCTTCCAGTTATGGGTTAAATAACAGGACAGATTGGGTTCTATAGCCTTGGTCGGCAACCAGTCTACCGCAGAAAACAATGGCAACCTACTGCAGGATAATCTTCTGCCCAGTCAGTCATGTCTCTTTCGAGACATGATCGCCCAAGTGTGTATCACATATGGCACTTAACTGACTGACTAGATTAGCAGCAAGATCTCATTTTACAGTTAAAATGGGTAGATATAACTGTAATAATGTAACTATGCTAACAGTTTCTTCTCTCAAACTTCTCACTTGTGGAGTACTCTTCTGGCATCTTGTTTCCCGGTCAACTTTGATCATCAAAAATTTAAATGCAATGTCAACTTATCTTCTGCTATCTTAATTCCTGTTCTTTTATTGTTGAAATAATAGTATCTTTTTTCTTATATTCTCTCATACTCAGTAACCCCTTGCATCTTAGTTTCTATTGCCTTTCTTAGAAAAAATGTTTTTTTAGTACAATATTGCATCACATATGTATGAATTTTCTTTTATAGTCTAGATATATATATAACTTTTGTCTCTTTGCAAAAATATTGCCATTGAAATGTTGTGGACAAGATTAAGGAAAACATACACCTGATAGTGATTCTGCAGATTGTTGTAAGAAATGGAAGGAATTCTGGGATGTGTGCATGAAGTCTCAAGAAGAATACGTTGAAAAAAATAATCAAAATATGCTTTATCTTGACAAGTCAAACCAGACAAAAATGGATTATTGCTGCCATATTTGGGCTGGAGCTGCCCAATCCTTACCTTCAAGCTCTAACAGAATTCAAAATAATTTCTACAAACTTGTAGGAATGACATTTTCCACCCACAGCCCCTTTATTGCTACTCAGTCACTGCTTTGATGGAAAATATTCAAACAATTTCAAACCTTTACAGTTCAAACCTTTACAGCCAAAACCTACCTTGCTATGTCCACAGGGTTGAATCACTCTTATCCCTTGCATGTTTCATTGATATGAAGAATGTTTCACCCAGACAGCTTCTTTACACGAAGCACTACTTTGTAGATCAAACACTTGAATGGATGCTTCCTTGAAGATGACAATATTAACCCTTTCAAATTTAAAGTCAACCATTATCTATCATCTGTACACATATTATCTTCATTTTCTATTATTTTCTATTACATTCATGTTACAAATCTCATTCAGTAAACCTCTACTGTGAGGAGCTCTTGAGTCTTTTATTAGGTGAACTTTTGTAAAAAAAATCCATACCAGTTATTTTTGCATTAGCATTAAATGGCTGAATATTTTTGTATGTTTCTCTTTATTTTTGTTTTGCAAGTGAACAAGTAACATCATTTGAATGAGATTTTATGTTCTGAATGTGCAATTCTGATAGTTTTATGGGAACATTCTTATAAACTCCTGAGAATTCTCTCTTACTAATCAGCATTGTGGTTTTATATTATTTTGTTTAATCTCATGTCAAAAATTCAACTTGTGCTCATGATCATCAAATGCCATGATGACCTTTACAAGAAAATGTATACTATTTCCTCTACTTGATCTCTTTTACAGTAAAGTATTAAATTTTTTTTGTGTGTCAGCTAACATGTGACCCATATTGTTTGAGTTTGAGTTTGAGTTTCGTTTAACGGCATATCAACCTCTGTAGGTTATTTAATGCCAAAAAGGTGGGGTTTTAAGGTAGTTTTCTTAATGTTCGGTTATAGTGAGAAGGTTGTTTTAGTCAGAATTTAATGAAAATTTTTTGTTTTTATTTTTTTTAATTTTAGAAAACTAAAAATGTCTTCTAGTTTCGTGTTCAAAAATATTTTGCTGAGAATGGTAATAATTTTTTCTTCAAAAATGTATAATTGGTAATATTTTTCCTTCAAAAATGCATATTTTTCTATAAAAGTCTATTTTTATACATTCATAGTGTTTTGACCCCAGTTTGGGGATTAGCTATTTGCCCATAGCTATGACCCTAACAGGTGCTACCACTCCAGATCAGGGTGAACCTGAGAACAGCAGTAATTAAGAGGTGGTTCCATGCTCCTCACAATCTCCCAATCAGAGGCTTTGTTGCTGGATGCAGTTTAATGTCATGTCCAGGACTGTGACCCATATTGTATTTTCTGGAAGTTTATGAAAATCAAAAAAAAAAAGAAAATGTAATAATTTAATTTCCAAATAAAAACATTTCCTTGACACAACTAATTTGGGCAAGTTATAAAATATAAAAGGTGTTATTTTGATCATGGAAATCCATTTGTTTGGAAAATTAATTTCTTTTTAATGTTAATTAACTCTCTTTGTAAAAATAGAATTAAATGTAAAAATATATATTGGCTAGCTTAAAATGTTCATTTGATTTTTTAAATGAAAATAATTTTTTATTTTTTGATATTATGCTTGTAGAACAACATATATAAAGTTTTGTTTCACTATCATCTGCCATCTTATAGCCACCATCAGAATTTCATGCTCCCATAAATTTTATCTTTCCCAGCAAAGAATTACTTTGGGCATGTTTTGCAACCTTCTAGAGAATTTTTCTTGAAGAATATTCTCTAATGACTAAACTGCGTCTAGAGATTATATGCAAAAGAGGTATTGCCAAATATTTTATGTAAAATTCATAGACATGTTTTATCCAATGAAATAATTTGTACTGTTATGTATAGCGAGTAAGCATGAAAGCAATTAAGTTCCAATTTTCAGTTTCAGATTGATATTTAGTATTTTTTCAGTATTATAGCAATTTGCAGTGTTAAGAGATTATTTGCAATTTGCGGTATCAAGAGATTATTTTCAAGAACTAGAATTTAGGGAGAAGGAAATTACTGGAAAGTAATTGACACTCACCTAAAGCGAGCTGAATATAAAATGCTCCTCTTACCAATAACAATTCCACCGAACTTCTCTACGGCATATGACTTCACTGAACTTTTTGTCCTTTTGAATTTGTATTTTAATTAGGGTAATCAGGAGAGATTGTGCACCGTTTCGGGGCCTTCCTCTCAATGGTTTCACTTGCACACCGGACCCCCCTATGTGAGGCCCCATTATAACGAAATACATGTGTAGTTATACTTGTTCAAATGTCTAACGGCGAAATTAATTTACGAAAAACAAGAAACAGCAAACCTTGCGTTCCGAGAATGCAATGTGAACCTCATTATGCACTCACAATCAATCATGTCATGCCGTCATGTTCGCTGAAACACTTCACGGAATATTTCTTTTCTTCCATATCCACATAGAACCATATCCATAGAATTATTTTCAGTGATTTCTATTAGGCGTTTCATACTTTTGGTCCTATTACGCCCTTTGATTCCAATTTGACCCAGAAATTGGTACAGAGTGACTGCAATGAAACCCCTTGCTCCAATTTCCACTGCTCTAACACTTACATTATACCCCTCCTTTATTAGCTCTGATTTTAGATTTTTGTATTTATTAGTTTTATAATCGTGGCTTTGTTCCATCCTGCTTTCATATGGTACTGTTAATTCAACCAGGATGATTTTGTAATTCACCCTTGATAGAAGAACAATATCTGGTCGCAGACATTTAATTGATATTATTTTGGAGTAATCATTATGCCAACCAGGAAGGTTTGCAGTTACCTCCCAAATGCCACCAGAACTAAGGAGATTTTTTCCGGGTGTAGCTTGATATTTACTTGTTTGCTTAGAACTGCCATACCTTTTTCCCTCTGCAACAAATTTCTGGTTTGAATTAGATGACTCAGCCTTCATATGTTTCTTTATAATTCTGACCAACTCATCCAAAACACTATTACGCCTCCATGTATATCTTCCATTGCCAAGGGCTGTTTTACAGGAACTAAGAACATGTTCCAATGTTTGTGGATTTTCCTTGCACAGGGGACAAGTTGGATCACTCTCTTTCTTCCATTTAACAAGATATATTATAAGTATTATGGCTCGTAAAAAAGAACTAACAATGACTGAAAAGGAATATATAATCAAAGAAATTAGCAAAGGAAAGTCTTCGCTTCAAATTTCTACAGATTTGAAAAGGGATCATTCAACAATCAAGAAAATATGTCAAATGGGAATTCAACTAAGGAAAAAAGTCTCAGGCTGAATTCAGGAATTTAGCAAAGCAAGATCTATCACATATCCGAAGAGAATTAATAAGAAACCCAAATGTGTCAAATGCGTTTCAATTTGAGGCCGCTGGAGCTCCTATGGTATCAAGGGAAACAAGATGTAAAGCATTAAGGAAGCTTGCTGATGTAAAAAATCAAATAAAGAAACCCATTTTAACAAAAAAACGTAAGGAAAGAAGATTGCAGGGGGCAAAAAAATACATAAAAACTGATTTCAGTAAAGTGCTTTTTACAGACGAATCAAAGATAACCCTTGATGGGCCTTTTTGTTAATTGCTGCTTTTTTAATAATATTCAAAATCTAATACAGCCATTCCTAACTTTATTGAGATACATCTACCAAGGTTTTTGTTGCTATCTGAGTGTCAGAATTCTAAGCATTAACAACAACAACAACACATCTTTTAAATGAAACATAAATTAATTATTTTCTGAAGGAAAAATAGAAGCAGAATGTCAGTTGAAATAACATTTATATATCCTTTTCTGAAATATACAATAATGATAAACTGTTCAATTTTACTTTCATTGAAGTTTTTTTTATAAAGTAATTAAGTGTTTGTAATGCAGTGTGAGCTGTGTGGACAAACTTACTTTATGATGGTCAGCCTCATGTGTTTGTGAGTTCATAAACAAAGGCTTACTCAGTGACTGCTGGCTGTCATCTCTTCATTGTATATAGATGTATGGGTGCATGTGTACACATGTATAGATCAAACTCACCTCTGGAATGATTTTGAACCTTGAGAGGAAATATACTTCTATTTTCATATCCATAATGGGATTCAAAATCTAATTTCACTCAGAGGTGTGAACTTTTGGAATACCAGGTTTTCATTAGTTAGAAAATAATTTCCCACTGGCTCGCAAAAATCTTTTTTCTCAAACATGAAAGGAATTATTATTATTTTGTAAATAGTTAAAAAAATAACATATGATAGGCCTACAACTATTTCTGCAAGTATTTTGGCAGTATTTTCCATAGTAATGATTGTTTGTTCAACAAACATTCTGATGGGATTTTATTGATTGAAAAATATATAGGATTTAATTCCTATAACTTAACAACTTACCTGTTTAATGACTCTCCAACCCTGTTCTACAACCAGCTGACCACCCCCCAAAAATAACAACTACTCAATAGTGAACATTATGCAATAACTTTGATTCTGATTGTTGTTTTCTTTCTTCAAAATGAATCAAAATAAATAAAATGAATAAAGTTGAAAATAAAAATTCTTGTAAATTAAATAACTCAGAAATGTTATGTTACAAATGATGCAAAAGTGACATTAAAGTTATCTGAAACTGGTTGACAAAGATGCAATACATGCAAAGTATGCCTGAAATATTGGTTAGATACAACTTCTCACTTAACAACCATGTTGCTGGAATGAAACCCAGTCATTAACTGATGAGTGGTTATTAGTAAAATAGCTAATATACAAAGATTTCAGAGGCATGCCAAAAATCTGCTCAAAAAGAGCATTAGTGTGTGTGTGTGTATGTGTGTGTGTGTGTGTGTGTGTGTGTGAGAGAGAGAGAGAAAATTATCTTAAAAAGATATAAATACTGTAACTTTCGTAGAGTGAAATTGTAATAGCTTGGTTACAGTTGTTATATCTTTTTAAGATAATATTTGTGAATATTACTCGATAGACTAGATACTGAGTACTTATCTACTTGAGCTATCTTATCTACTCGAATTGGTTGATTAAAATTTCTAACATGTAAAGATTTCAGGGACATACCAAAAAGAGGATACATATATATATATATATATATATCAGAAAAATCAGCCCTAATGAGTGAAGACATCATACTGAAACTTTGAAGTCAGCATGAACCTGCTCAGTTAGAGTGACTAATTCTTTTCACTAAAACTATCAACACTCTATCTCCACCCTTATATCAACCACTTTGTGATAAAAAACTACTTTTTCTCAGTAAAACTACTGAAAAAACAAGGCTTGGCGCCAAAAACTATCACAACTCAACACTGTGTGTGTGTGTGTGTGTGTGTGTGTGTGTGTGTGTGTGTGTGTGTGTGTGTGTGTGTGTGTGTTTTATTAAATATTATTTTTAGATACAAACCTACATCCTCCTTGGCTGGGAAAACCATCATTATATTCGGCATGCATTTATCAACTCAACATCAGAGTGCATCGCTAATCACACAAAGTCAAATAGTGCCAGAGAGCACATATTATTCATTAATAAGACTTCTCAAATATTCAGGCTGGTAGATGAAAATAAATAAATATACTGTTTAATAAATAGAGTGTCGATATGGGTACTCACTAAAAGTAATGTTTAAGGTATCAAATTTGTTGGATCAATAAATAAAAAAATCATTACTTCCTTAGAAATACACACACACACACACACACACACATGTGTGTGTGTGTGTGTAATGATATCAAGTCCATGAATGGTGAGTATAATCCAACAAGATCTACTTAATAAAATATTAAGTGCTAGATCTGTATAGAGAGCTCAGTGGGTATTATCCAGAGCAATATGATATTTATAAAGAAAAACTCAACACATAATTTAAAGTGGCTAGAATTAATTTCTATAAACTAAATTAGTTCATTTCCTCAGACCATGCTATACTTGTTCCATTTGGTACAAATATTTTCCTGGAATAAACATTTCTTTTAAAACAAAATGTAAATCAAGTAACATGATCCAGAATAGAAATTTTGGCCTTATTTTGGGTAGGAATCATTCTGGTCAGGTGAAAAAGTTCATTGGGTGGAAAGAGTGACCATAAAACCATTACATACCCACTCACAAGCACATGAATACGTATACACATATAGCCCTACCTATGAACATACTTATGCATACACATGTATATTCACATACACATATTTCCATACTTATACATATGTACATACAAATGCATCTATGCATATACCTAACTATACATGCATACATACATACATACATCCATATCCACATATAACTATTGTGTTTGCACACTTACATACTTATTTATGTTAACCAGATTTATGTATGTACAAATAATATTAACGTATATTTATTCAAGTATACTAAGAAACTTCATATATACTTAGAAAATATGCATATATTTATATACTTACACACATACCCACACATACTCATATATATTTGCATATATATACACACTCCTGCCTGTATATACATATATTTATTAAGAAATATATATTTATCAATTAAAATTAGAAGTCATAAAAATATTTTCTTACCAATCAGTAAAGTTCCATGCAATTTCAATCAATAGTTTGTTTTCAAACAACTTCAATGATATATAAACTGCCATCAATTTAACTTGAGCTATCAGTCATTTCCCTGTGCCTCACTCACTTTGACCAGTTGCTTGCCAAACTGGATATTGGCTCAGAATGAGAAATCAGAGAGTCAAGTTCCAATTCCGGTTGAGTTTGTTGCATTCACTTACACGCAAATACCCTTGGGAAAGGTATTAATCTGTTGCTTCTCTCTCTAGCTATGGGTTAAATAGCAGGACAGATTAGATTCTATAGCTTTGGTTGGCAATCAGTCTACTGCAGAAAGTAATTGCAACCTACTGTGGGAAAATCTTCTGATCAGTCAGTCATGTCTCTTTTGAGACAAGATCATCCAAGCATGTATCACATATGGCATTTAACTGACTGAGTGGTTTGTCAAAGACATCAACCTGCTGAAGCCCAATACTGATGACCAAAGATGACCACAGAGGTCTTGTTTAGTCAGTAACTAGATGGTGACCACTTAGTGCTGTAAGCTTGGGTGTGCTGGTAGTATAATGGATGAATTGTTAGAATTGGGGAACTGAGTTCCAATTTCAGTTGGATTTGTTATATTCCCACATGTAAATACTCTTGGTAAAGGCATGAATCCACCTCTTCTCCCACCAGCTATGGGTTAATTAGTAAGACTTGTATCGGTAACTCATTATTATCTCTAAATAAATTTCTTATAATCTAAATGTAATTTCTGGCTTTAAATAACCTTGAAAGGGTTGGTAAGCAGTAGAAAACAGATCAATCAATCAACCACAGAGTCATCAGGTGTCTGATGTTATCAACAACAGTTGAGGTTGCTATGCCCTGAAATCTTCTACTCCTACGAAGTGATAAGGCTCATGCTCATGTATAATTTCTTTCTTTCTCTGCAGCTACAATGGAATATAAACTTCTATATAAGTTGAGAATACTGAGATGAACTCTAATCATTTTTTCTAAATCACCTGAATCAAAACTGTGTAAATAATTCCTTCTTTTCATTTTAACATTTCCTTACCTCAATTGTCATAAGTTACTTTATAGTGTGTGGTTTAACTTTTGATAACATCAAATCTTACCTTATATCAAAGATAAATCAAAAGAGAGAGGTGATGTAAGTAAAATAAATTTTTATGTAGTTTAATGGGCCTAGTAAAAAAGAGGCAAATTTATTCTTCAAGAAAATACACCAGCTCTAATTAGTCCATCACAGTGGCCTTCTAAAAAGAATGTTATAGATTACGGCATCTGAACTATTCTCCTAACTCACTTGCAAAACCTGTTGTTGCGACATTGGCAATATTGATTAATTGAAGTGGAACTTAACTGAAGCTCGGAATAAAATTTCTCATTTCTCTACAAAGGTACTTCCTCCTGGTTATCACGCTTACAACTTTGTGTTGAACATTCAGGCAAACATTTCCAACATTTATTATGATTGTCCAGTTTGTGCACAAATCATGATAGATAAATAAATTTATTTTCTGAATTTACTAATAAATCATACTACCTAATCATTGGAAACAGTTTTTCCAAGTGGTCAAAAATTTTAAAATGCAAGAGTCCAACTTCTACAATTACAATAAACTTCTTGCATGAACTATTTACTAGAGACAGTATCCCTGATACCATTGTTATGAACAATGCCACACAATTCACTTCTAGAGTGTAAAAGATTTTGTAAAACCTTTGCAATATAACATATCAAATCTCCCCCCCTACCATCTAAGATCAAATGAGCAAGCAGAATCCTTCATTGATTCATTAAAAATAGCATTAAAAAAAAACTAATAGAGATGAAACAAAGGATATGGTATTGCAGCAGTTTTTATGTGTATGTCAGATGAGACCTAATCCTAACACTAGGAACTTGGAAAGAAATGTATACCAAATACATGGGCCAACAATCTAACAATAACTGTTTGTATTCAAAATTTCCTTTTTGGACAAAACACATCATGTCAACAAAACACATTGTTAAAAAACTTTTCCACTGTGTCTTATCATCGACTACGAGTCTATATACTTGTGTGTAAATTAAGTTTTGAGACCTAATCCTAACACTGTATCAGGTATGTCTCTGGCAGAACTAATGTTTGCAAGGGAAATTAGATCAGTGTTTGACAAACTGTTGCTGAATAAAAAAATGGTCACAAACAAGAAAAAATATGATACTCAGAAATACTTCAAACCAGGCTAAAATTATACTTTCCAATTTGCAAACATGGAAAAGAAGATGGGATAGTCAAGAGACATATTGGAATGTTACTGTACATGATAAAAGAGTTTACATGGGTGCATAAAAGACATTTAAATCAAATAAAAAAAAGGTACTCAGATGAACAGAGCTCTCTTATATACAAGTTTCTCTTATATCCGGGTTATACTGTATTTAAGAATTTATATTAAAAATAAATTTGAATAAAAATATTTTATTTGAAAGATCTTTTTTTAAAAAACCAAACAATTAAAATGGAGCACCAGGAACTTGGAAAGAAAGGCATACCAAATATATGGGCCAACACTATAACTATAACTGTTTGTATTCAAAATTTCCTTTTGGGGCAAAACTGTACAAAATGGGCATTAAAATAAACGCAAAATCAAACAATCTTAAAAAAACTTTTTGCAAAACTCAACCTAGTTGGTTGGCAAATCTTTTGCATACCTAAAGAACAACTTTCAGAAAAATCCACATACAAGCTTTTGGATCATAACTTTTCCACTTTAACACCAATACTGACATTTTTTTTAGCAACTGTATATAGATGTCGCATTGTGGTGCAGTGGATATTGGCTCTGAATGAGAAATTGAAGAGCTGAGTTCAAATTCCAGTTGAATTCATTGTATTCACTTACGTGCAAATACGCTTGGAAAGGTATTAATCCTTCTCTTCCTTCCAGTTGTGGGTTAAATAACAGGACAGATTGGGTTCTATAGCCTTGGCTGGCAACCATTCTACCACAGAAAGTAATGGCAACCTACTACAGGATAATCTTCTGCCCAGTCAGTCATGTCTCTTTCGAGACATGATCACCCAAGCATGTTTCACATATGGCACTTAACTAACTGATATAGATGTCATCAAAAGGCATCGGAGTGACAAGAGGTTAACCATTTTAAGGCGTGGGTTTGTTAAAATGGGTAGACACTGCTATAACTCACATTCACATCTCAAAGTTGACTAATCACAAAAAGAAAACAACCACAGTTTTTGCCTTCCTATCTCACTATTTAACATTGTCAATAACAAATCCTTCAAAAGGAGAAACAGAGTTTCAAAAAAAGCAATAGAACTTTTTTTTACCAGAATATATTTCTGGAAAGCAAAGATACAAACAGTTCAACAAATCTTAGTTAATGACAAACTGAATAATTTTTACTATATCTCTGTTACATTTATATACAATTTTTAAAATATCTCTTCAATCACTGAAATAAGTGCTGAATGTCTTTTAAACTTTGACAGCTTTTCTCTTTTTCTCTTGTTTTCTTTAATACATAATTTGTAAATAACTTTTTCAATCTTATACATTCAACATATTTTCTTTCATGTCACCATTTATTTTTCTCTTTTTCATATTACCCTTATATTTTGCAAAATTTTTCATATTTTGCAACTTTTTGTAATATCTTGCCAAAATCTTTTGTATTTTCTAAAATTATTTCTAATAACAGATTTAAGAAACTTCTATCCACTTGGTCAATTTATCTAAATGACTGTATAAGAGAGACAATATATGTGCATAAAACTTATTAATGTTGATGTTTTTAAGTAAAAATGAAGTTGAAAACAACCTAAAAAAATCAGGTTTAGTTGACAAACTTCTTTAAAATATTTGTGTCATTTCAGTTGTTTTGAATAGAGCTTCATTAACAGTTGTAATTGTGTGTTTGATTTTCTAACACTTGGTTGAACAAGCTTAAAATATTATGACTCTTCTGGAAAGGAATGAAGATAAAGATAAAGTGTTATTCAAGCAATCTAAAAATCAAAGGTTCATATAACTTTTTTCTTTTACATCAGACATACTAAATCCAATCAGTTTAACAAGTTCATAAATTGTTTTATCATAGATTTTATTCATGTACATATTATATATATATATTACTTTTATATTTTTATATTATAATTTAGTGTGTATATATATACATATATATAACTTTTATATTTTTGCAATTTAGTATATATGTGTGTGTGTGTGTGTGTGTGTGTGTGTGTGTGTGTGTGTTGGGTTTCCCTATTTATATATACGGTGGGGGGGGGGTCAGTGGTGCATTGTAGGTAATCCTTCCTTATGGTTTATTTTGGTGGGAGTGGTTTGTTTGTTTATTTATTTGGATAAATTTATTTTACTTGTTTTCATTTTTATATTTACATTTATTTATTCTTTTCAGTTTTCGATGTTTAATTTATTTATTTGGATTTGTCATTTATTTCATTTATTTATTTTTATTTTTTATTTTATCTATTCTAATGATTATTATAGTAGTTGTGGTTTGTTAATTTGTTTATTATTTGTTTGGATTGAATTATTCTTTAATATTATTTATTTATTCTTTTCAGTTTTTTATTTTTAAGTAACGTAGTAAAAATTTGTTTTCATGTCTGCATTTTAAGATGAGTTCAGATTGTTTGTTTAGTAGTTTGTTTTGGTCTGGGAAGGTTATGATATAACACGATCTCCAGGCATACCCAAGCCAGTTATTCTTGAAACATCAACCAAACACTCTGCCCACGCTGTGTTTGTTTGATCTTGGACTGGCCGAAGTAGGACTGCCTGTTATCAACAGTATATAGTTCCTGGTAATCAGCAAACAGAATATAACCAATTCAACATGACAACATGGTTGTAGATTTATAATTTTTATAGCAAATTTATATACACTATAAACAGATTTAATTCTAAGTAATGCACAATCATTTGGCTGGTATTTCAGTATTACACTATTAATTTAAAAATTATTCAAGGACATAACTTGTTCCATTGGTTTGCAACTCACTGAATTCATACTGACTGTCTCTTGCAAAATCATGAGCCCAAATCACTGATTTCGTCTTCCACCTTGGTTTTAGTGAAAAGGCAACCAAAACCTAGATGGTAAATGTAGCTATGGGAATTCAATTTTCCCTCCTTATATAAGTCTTACCAGCTCAAAATGAAAATAATATGAGTCATCTATTTTGACTGAGTCTTCGGCTCTTCACTACTGAGGAGGAGAGCAACTTTCTCTCTCTTATTGCTTGCCTGTCTATACCAGAAGCTCAAGTAGGCAAAGACAGAAAATTCTCACATTCCAATTTGATCTAGGGTCACACAACCATCCAAACAGGACAACAATGTTATGTCTACAATCCTTTTACACTGATTCAATCAATTCATTTACTTTTTCTGACAAAAGCAAATGCACTTCTCTCAGTCTACCCAACTTTAGAAAATTTTCTTTTTATCTTTTAAATCAATAAAAAGAATTAATACCAGCCATCTGGAAATAGGGTTACAATAATAGCTATTTTTTCCTCCAAACAAAGTCTGCAGGTTTTGGATTGGGTGTTGTAGGCTGATGTTGTTTTCTGTATTTTCCATGATATTTTTGGTGTGATATGGGTTTTGTCGTTTAATTTCCTAGATATACTTAGAAAGCATTGTGCTGTTTGCATATTTACTATTTGTGAAGAATGTTTTGTGTGTATAGTTTCTTTATTTCCAGTGTCCTTCTGTTACTCCTATATATTTCTTTCCTCATTATTTGATGATTTTATCCTTGCTTGGTATATTATGTTGTTTTGTAATCAATTACTATTCAAGAGATATTCATTCCTTATTCTGAAGTTACATGTGGGTTTAATTTGTTCAGGTTGTTTGTTGTTAGTTTTTTTGTGGTGCTTTTTTATTATTTGTGCCATGTTCTTTGTAGCAACTGTAGCTGATTTGATGATTGTACCTAGCATGAAACAGTCTGTCGCTTCTGAGTCTTCACTTTTATATTTATATAAGCTCCATTTTTGATATTGAGCACTTTATCCAATAAAGATAGCACATTAAAACTATATTTCTTCATATATATATATATATATATATATATATATATATATATATATTATATATATATGTATATATATATATATATATTAATTATATTTTAGAACATGTACATAATTTTTTATAAATATCCGTTACAAAGGTACATTTGTTTCGACATTGAAAGTTGAATGTCTCTTTCAACTTTCAATGTCGAAACAAATGTACCGTTGTCATGGATATTTATAAAAAATTATGTACATGTTCTAAAATATAATTTATAATTAATATTCAAAGCTCTATATATTATATATCGAGCACTGTTTTAAATTAATGTTTTGGACATTGTAAATATTCTTTCTCCGTTCTACATTCAATCGGATATATACATATATATATATTATTTTATATTTTTTATTTAGTATATATATATTATATTTTTGTTACTTCAAATAGTATGTTGTGTGTGTGTGTTCAAACAAGTTTTGTTAAAAATTCTGAGTGTTGACTTCAACGTTCACTTTTATATTTATATGTTTCATTTTTGATATTGAGCACTTTATCCAGTAAATATAGCACATTAAAACTATATTTCTTCATATATCTATATATATATATATATTACTTTTATATTTTTTTGTATTATAATTTAGTATATATATATTATAGTTTTGTTACTTCAAATAGTATGGTGTGTGTGTGTGTGTGTGTGTGTGTGTGTGTGTGTGTGTGTGTGTGTGTGTGTTCAAACAAGTTTTGTTAAAAAAACAAAGAAGTTATGTGTCACATATGTTTTAAATCAATTTCTCTTAATTTTTCTTTTCGTACATTGGTGTTGACAGTGTAATGGAATTGTTCACAGTTTGTGCTGCTCTTAAGTCTTAATTATGGTTCCAAACTTTTAATTGGCTTCAGTCTTTATCAAGAAAGAATACAACTTAAATGAAATTTAAAACCCATGTTTGTATCTCTGATATGATTTTGTTTTGAGTTTTGAAGATTTGTACTGTCACTCGAGTATGATATCAATGTATTGGATATATGTCACTGGTTTAATTATTTTATTGAACACAAAATTCAAAATCATTCCAAAGATGCTAGAGAACCCTTTATAATACTCACTAGATTTTCTTTTTTGTGTCAGAGAGAAAACATGTAACATGTTTATAAAGAAAGAAAGAATGGAAGATGTTTAACAGCTGTTTCAATGAAATGGAAAATGTTGTCAATTTCAAAGCTTTTCATTTG
Source organism: Ascarosepion bandense (assembly GCA_037127315.1). NCBI lineage: Eukaryota > Metazoa > Mollusca > Cephalopoda > Sepiida > Sepiidae > Ascarosepion > Ascarosepion bandense. Next base: position 5,060,308 of record JBBBDQ010000322.1, on the reverse strand, counting down.
TACCCCCTTACATCCTAAAATAATTACCAACATTCGTATTTATGACTGTTATTGCAATATTTTGGAAAAGTTGTTAAGCTCAAATATGTAATGATGCAATAAGGGAACTTTTATGGACACTTGCCATGAATTTATTCAATCAATAACTGAAGGATTAAGATTCATCAGAAAATTCAAATTAAAAATAAACTTTCTTTAATCCTTTCACCCTCGCTCTCCACCACAAGCAAGACATGGCTACCACTTGTGCACAGGAGGTTACAGTGAGAAAAAAGACTGGATAAAGAGGGTATTAAAAAATGATAAAAGATGAATGGGATCCAAAAAGATACAGGATGGTAATTGATACTGCATTTAAATTTTTGGATATTGTTTCTATTAAGGAAGTAAATAAACAGGAAAAGAAAACTTTTCACTGGTCTTTCTAATTTATATTAATGTTTTGACAATTATCTGCTTTCTATGGCCAGACAGGACCACTACGCTCATTATCATTGGCTTTGTTGTGTGTTCTTGCCGACTTGACTTGTTGTGTGTTCTTGTCGATTTTGTCAGCTTGACTTGTTGTCACTTGTTCTCATCGACTTTACTTGTGGTCACCATTGGGTCTAATCCTGGTTGACTTGGCACCAAATATAACACAACCCCTGGCTGAATCCAGCCAACCTTTGTGACTTTTGGTCAATTCCACCCATGTTGTATTGTTGATCTCAGATTAGCTAAAGCAGGATTGTTTGTTGTAACTTGACAAGGTTGGCTCAGACATATGAGGGATTTGTATATAATGAAAACCAAATTTAAGACTGCAATGATACTGTGTAGATTTATATATATATATATATATATATATATATATATATATATATACATTGAGTAATTGCAAGATTACAAGCAAATCAAAGTTAAGTGATGCAAAAAATATGAGTTGACTGGTATTTCAGTAGCATGATAATGTTCGTGTTAGATTATCTACATGGTACAATGGTTTATTCAACTTGCAGCTTGTTGAATTTGGACTGACCATCTCTTGCAATATCTCACTTGTGGCAGGCTATTTCAGCTTGTCTGCTTCAATTCATCGTTAGTCCCAACTCATTGAATTTTGTTTTCTGCCCTAGTTTTATTAAAAAGACAAAAATCCGGGGTGTTGGAGTTAAGGACTCAACTGCTATTTTCCCCTCTATATATATATGTATGTCTTAGCATCTCAAAACATAAGTAATATCATTTAACCATTTCAACTTCCAATAGAAGAGCAGAAAACTTACTCCCTGTTATTGTTTGCCTGTTTCTATCAGCTGTCCTGGTAATCAGTAAACAGGAAATCCTCAAGGCCGTATTTTGATCTAGGGTCACATATTGTCAAAACCCATTTGACAATATTTTGACTACACTCAGGTAACTAGCTTTGATAAACTTGCTTATGTCTCCCAACAAAAGCAATTCTGCATTCATTGAATCTGAATCTGTATTTTCCACTTTTTTATCACTTCGGCTACTTTTCCCGACAAAAATAATTGTACTCTCCAACTTTTAAAGAAATATCTTCTTATCTCAAAAATCACCTAAAATTAATACCAGCCATCTGAAAATAGTGTTACAGTTTTAAGAAATATAGAACTAAAAGGTACACTTAAACTTGTGATTGGAAAGAGCTGAAATGTCTTTAAAACATACAATGACATGGTGATGTTTGGTGGTGCCTGGGTCCTGCTCCTTGATTGTATGCCTTTAAAATTCAAGTAGGGAGAGCTTATAGAGCCTAGTACTGAGAAATGTGAGAAAGGAAGACATTTTAAATATGTAAAAACAGATAGAACATAAAATAAACACTTTACTAAAATTAAATATAAATTAAATTTTTATTTCATTCTTTGATTGCATGCTCTCCTGATACAGATGCCTGGGGTCCTTGCACCCTCATCTCCTCACTTTTGCACACATGCATCAGGTCAGTTTTTTCTCTTTTCTGCTTTAGTAGGCAGTAGTGTTGTGGTGATACTGACCAAGCAAAAGCAATGGACCAGATGTTTGCGCCATCACAACCAAAAAGCAAATGACCAAAACTCGACGGTACGCATCCGGGTTCCCAAATGATCACCTGCAATCCAAAAAGTCAAAATAAAAAGCCGATACAGAAAGCATCGCCAGACAGACCTACGCAGGCCAACACACATGGACTGACTCGAAAAAGAGGAGTGTTAGCAGTATCCCCTTGACCTAAGTCAAGTGGCTTACTATCCTAGCCTCTCTTCCCTCTTCTCTTATCTTTCGCTATCTCAAAATTGCTTACTGACCTAAGGAGCAAATACATCAAAGACATTCCTTACTTACAACACTCCAACATTCCGAAGTATTCTCTTTTCAGCATTTTATTGCCATGAGCATTTTAACGTCCGTTGGACCTATACTTCAAGTATTACTTTAATTGTAAAAAACTTTAATTGACATGTGTATATATAAAATGTTATTTTTCAACTCAATTTGCTTTTCTTGGTTTATAACCTTTCTTTATGACTTATAGTGGGCTATCTACAACAAGACCAAATTCTGTTAACCTGCAACAATATACAACTACCCTTCACTAGAATGAACTCCAACTATAAACTTTGGATAACTCGCTATAGTGTTTGCACTATTAAGGCTCCTTGAAGGCTCCTTGAAAGACTTCTTATTTCTATGTTTTCACGTTTACTCGAGGTAGTGTGAATGGTAGTATGAACTGCACAATAGTTTAAGTTCTGCAAGAATGAGTCTTTTTTCTTCTATCCATCTGGTCAATTTCAATAAGCGTCGGTTTAAAGTTAAGATCAAAGTTGAGAGAAAAAGTTTGTTTTCAGCGAAATTTAGTGAAAGGTAGGTGAATATTTGGCAACTGTGTTAACATGAGTTTAGCATCTTGAGATAATTGGTTAGGGAAAGGGCCATGTCGTTCTAACAAAGAATTGTCAGCCATTCCAAGTTAAAACAGAGATTTACTTATTTTTCTTTTGTTCAACCAGTTTAATATAGTGATAAAATGTATTCAATGAACTGTTTTATGTTTTTTAGTCTACCTTCAATAGGATGTGCACATATTGGGAATTTTCCAATTTTAATTGGTAACAATATTGTGACGCCGGCGGGAAGAAAGGAACACAAACACAGCTGAAGATTTTATAAACTTGTATTTACAGGAAAAGAGAGAAAAGAAGAAAGGATAGTCTCTTGCAAGCAGTTGGGTTTGCGGAACTTATCTTAAAGATGCATCCTTTTAACAGTTTATATTTCCTGTGTCGTTATGGTTGGGTTAAAGAAATAGAGCCATGACTTCTGTGCTTCAGTTGCTGTCAAATACCCTCACGTATCCTGGGTCTAGATGATGGAGAGCAGATGGGGACGTCTTGTCTGTAAGGTCCCAACAAGCAAAAGAAAAAGGGAGTTTGTAAAACCTGCTCACGTGGGGAGTTTGTTGAAAATCTAAAAAGGTAGCCCGTGATTGGTTGTTTTTCATCCAATCACGGGGCACCCAGTTGGCAACTCCATAATAATTTCTATACATGTGGTACAATAGATATTGGCTCAGAATTAGAAAGTGGAGAGCCAAGTTTAAATTCCAGTTGAATTTGTTGCATTCACTTATGCACAAGTACCCTTGTGAAAGGTATGAATCTATCTGTTCTCCCTCCAGCTATGGGTTGAATAGCAAGAGAGGTTGGGTTCTGTAACTTTGGTTGGAAATCAGTCTACTTCAGAAAGAAATGGCAACCTACTGGAAAAAGATTTTCTGCCTAGTCAGTCATGGATCAAAACAGACATGATCGTCCAAGTATGTATCACATATGGCAATTAACTGACTGAGTCTACCTTATTTTTGTTTCTCTTTCTTCTCCTACCTCTTTAGATAATAGAAAGTATTCTCCAGTGATGTGGGAATATCTTATTTCCTCTTTATTTTTCTCATCTGCATTTTCCCACATCTCTTTTCAACTGGTTAACTTACTATTCTGTTATGTTTTACTGTAAATATATTTTAATTTGTAGCACAAATCAGCTGAAAAGGGGTCAGACGATACAGACAGCAAGACAATGACTACAGAAATTACCATATGCTTAGGAGTGTTTGATAACTTACTTGCCAAACCAGCCATTCCAAAACATTTTACCCCAATCATCCACACATTTACACACAGAGAATGAAATTGCAAATTGGTTTAGTTAGAATTTTTGTCAAACTTGGGCTTTCGTTCCTGCAAAAAAAATAAATAAATAGCAGGGTGTCAAAAAAACAGTTTTCCCTTGACACTGCTATCATTTTAACTACCTTCACTCTTCAGCAATGTTTATTGTTTTAAAAAGTGATGATTAGAATTGTAATAAAGCCTAAAAATAAACATATGATGAAATTGAATTTATAAATTTTTGGTTTTTCAGAATTTACAACAAAAATATTAAATAATATTGTTTATGATAGTATTTATCATTTTTGTTATCAATTCTCAAGAACACGGAAAATGTATAAATTCACTTTCATGTTTCGATTTTCTTCCAATTCTAATGATTGTTTTTACAATGAAGTAAAGGTAGTTAAAATAATAGCAGTGTTCAGGGGAAAAAACATCCTTTTGACACATCATTTTTTTTTTGGCAGGCATGAAAGTTCAAGTTGTTTGAATTTTCACAGAGAGAATGTAATATTTTGGTGCTTGTAGTAAAAAGAATTTCAAAATAAATCCAAGTGAGGAAGATCATGGAAATTGGGTGTGTCAATAAGTGTAACAAGTTAATGATAGGTTTGTTAAGACAAACTCTTTCCTCTTGCCCCAGTTTTACAGTCATTTTAAATGCAAAAATTAATACAGGTCATGGGATCAATGAGTAAGTATTAAGGAAAATAGAAATGAAAAGGATACTTCTATTCAAAATCAGAAAGAGTCAGTTGAAATTTCTCAAACATATAATGAAAGAGGGTTTAGAGAATTTTACACTCAGAAGACATACTGAAGGCAAGAAAGACAGAGAGAGACTACAAAGATTTTAGTTCATTATTTTCAAAATGTTAGCCTTCTATAAATGTTTAATCATCTAGGTTTTTTCAATACATTTTTTTAGGGAAGTGTATTTTTATGAAGGCCAGACTGTGCAAAAATTGTTACATTTTCATGACCTTTTCAACTCAGTGGTTGAAGAATCCATTTGAAGTTTATAGAAAATTATTTTTGTGTATATACCAACCAGTGAGAGACATATTCATATTCTCAAGCTCTAGTAACATGCCCGAATAGTGGGGCCAGTGTGAGCCTGATTTTTTGTATAAATAGAGCTCAAATCAGTTGATGTCAGCAGAAGACCTTTAACAGCAAGATGAAAAATGCAGTCAATATCAAAGAAGGCATTTGACATCAAGAAGAGAACATCAAAGAAGTGACCAGTTACTAGCCAGCTGCAGAGATACCAAAAGTTCTGTGAAAATTCACCTGTGGTTGGACAGCCAAGAATGAAAAGAATTCGCAGAAATTTTCTCAAACATGAACTGTGATATGTTAAAAGTGACTTTTCTATTATTACTACAGAGACACAAAGATGATTGTAGGGCAAGTGAAAGTAGGTCATTTCATTTTTCTCAAAGATTGTTGCACCTTTGTTTTTAGTGCCTTCATAGTGGGTTATCCATTCTAGTGAAGCTAGTTGTAAGTTGAAACAGATTAACTGAATTTGGCCTCGTTAGAAGATAGCCCACTATAAGTTATAAAAAGGGTTATAAAACAAGAAAATCAAATTGAGTATAGCAACAACATTTTATATATACACAAATATCAATTAAGGTTTTTACAAATTAAATAATGTCTTTAGGATGGGTCCAAGGAGGTTAAAATGTTTATAGCAGTAAATGCTGAAAAGAGAGTTTGTGTATATGTATATGTGGGAGCATTTGTCCATGAGGAATGTCTTTGATGTATCCGCTCCTTTGGTAGGTAAGTAGCTCAGTGACAGCGAAGAAGAAGATGAAAGGGAAAGGAGGCAAGTATAGTGGATTGCTTGACTAGGTCAAGGGATGTGCTAATTATGCTTGCACTTTCTCAACTCTATCGATGCTTTCTGTCTGGCTTTTTATTTCATCTTTGTGGGTCCCAGCAGGTCATTTGGGAATACACCCATATTTAATTCTTGGCTTCCCATTGGATGATGAATAAAATCCGTGAACAGGAATTTGATATTTAATTAATTTTTGTTTTTCTGCCAGAATATATGCATGGGGCCGGGTGTGCAAAGACCAGTTTTGGTCATTTGCTTTCTGGTCCTCAGAGTGCAAACATCCTGTCCTTTGCTTTGCTTGGTTTCACTACACCTTATGTGGTTTTCTTTTTTTGCCATTTTAAAAATTCTTGTCTTTTCCAAATCTGTAACTTTTTCCATTTTTTCAATGATAATCCTTTCTATCTGAATTTGTTATCCTGCCTTAATAGGTGCACAAAAGTAAATTTTTGTGCAGACTTTGTATTTGTACCTTTTTTCTAATTGTAAAATAAACATGTTTTCCTTTTGAAATTTTATGCAATGGTTGTCTTTTTTTTATAATCATTTCACTACAAGCAATGCAGTACTACCACTGGTGCACAAGGGGTTACATAAGAGGAAAGTGATGAGAAAAAAAACAAGTTATAAAGGGTGCAGAAAATGGGTAAAAAAAGGATGAGGACACTGTTGTGAAGACAGCTGCATGAGAGTAGAGTGGAAAGAGAGAAGAACATGATACAAAGGATGCAAGTCAAAAAGATAAGAGATGGCAATTGATATTGTATTTAAATTCTTGGAGATTGTAGCTGTCAAGGAAGCAAGTATACAGAAGGGAATTCCACAGACTGGAAGTGCTAGAAAGGAAGTTGATAGAGTAGAAGTTGTGGTTACATTTGATCAGTTTCCCTGTAAATGTTTCATTAGTCCAAAAGCTTGAGTAAATTCATGCAGAGGGAGCACCAGAGAGCTAAGCTCATTAGAGCAGAAGCCATGAAAATATTTGTAGAAGAAACAGAAGGAAGCCACATTATGTTGATGAGAAAGTGACTGGAGTTGAGCTACCAGGTCAGGATCAATTATATTGCAGATTCTCTGCTGGATTTTGTCAAGAGCCCCAAGTATATGTGCAAGATGAATTTTGACGAGAAAAACTTCCTGGCCCTACACAGTGAACCGACCTTCCTAGCAGTAGATTTAGCTATGGATTCAATGTAGTTTTTCCACTTGAAGTCAGCTGATAGAGTTATGCCGAGGAGGTGCAGTGTCTTGCTTTCAGATCCATGCTGATGTGGGTAGGAGCAATTCTCTATAGTGGTTAAAGAATAGCAGCTTTGTTTAGGAAGCATTAAAATTTACGAGCCATTTCTTACTCCACCACAGACTGGAGGTCCTTTTCAAGATCAGCAGTGAGGTTTGCTTTGTCTGCCTTGGCAGATTTCTTATTCAGGTGAGGGTAGATTTTGGTGTTGTCAGTATAGATGCCTACTTGGGATCTGATTACATTGGGAGATTGTTGATGAAGATCAGAAACAGTATAGGACTTAAAATAGAAGCTTGACGGACACCCACGTTCTTATGATAGTATCTGGAAGCATGCCCATTCAATACTACTTTCATTACGCAACTTGAAATGAATGACTGGATTAGATCAAATAAGCAACCAGTTATACCAGAGCCCTGTAGCTTGCGTAGAAGTTCAGCATGCCAGATTCTGCCAAATACTTTGGAGATATCTAGGGCAACAGCTCAAGCTTCACCGTTCTTATCAAAAGCCTGATATATATACTCTCTGATGATTATTAGCATATCAGCAGTAGACCTGGTGAAGTGGAAACCGTACTGTTTATCAGAGAAGAGGCTGTGCACTGTGAGATATTGTACCACTTCAGCATTGATAATAGCCTTGAGCACTTTGCCAAAAATTGATAGAAGGCTGATAGGGCAATAATTATAGGTGTCTGAAGGTTCTCCAGAGTTTTTAAATACAGAAACCACAGAGGAGAATTTCCAGCAGGCAGGAAAGCAAGAAGCAGAGAGGTAGTAGTTGTAGAGTTTGGAGAAGACAGATGAGAGTTCAGGGGCACATTTCTTCAGGACAATGATTGGTATTCCGTCACATCTGCTCACTTTATGGGTGACCCCCATAAAGTGAGCTTTGAAATTATGTTAGAGACCAGCAAGAAGGTAGTGTGAACGTCAGTTTAGCCTCAGTTCTAAGTGAGATATTAAATGTGAATATGTGTCAAATGTTGAGTTGGTAGAGAATCTGCGAGCAAAGCACTCAGCCGTGTCAGCTGAAGATGTGAGGACCTCAAATTCATTCATTAAAGGGGGAATTGAGGGTTTGCTGTTATTTAACACATTTTTGCAAAGCCCCCAATAGTCTTTGGAGCCAAACTTGTGGGATGCTATATACTGCTTCATTCTTTCAGCAAATATCAGCTTAGTATCATTTAGGATCCTCTTACATTCATTACTAGCAGAGGCAAAAGACACATGGCTTTGATAAAGCCAGAAGTGAAACCTGTGGGCAATAGTGACCATGCAAGCAGTGGAAAACTAGAGATACAAATTGGGTTTAAGTTGTAACTTCCTGGCTGGGATGAAAGCATTGATGCCAGCTTTAACCTAAGTGAAAACCTCGGATACACAGTTTTCAACAGGAAGACTAAAAACTTTGTTCCAAGGGATGTCACACAGGAAATCGCGGAACAACTGCCAGTCTGCTATTTGGTAGCAGCAACATATTCTGCTGGTCAGAGGTTCCTGTGGGGAGGGGAATGGAAGGAGATATTAAAGGAAGCCACAGCATGATCATAGTTGCCAAGAGGGCAAAGCTGCATGACATGGCAAAAGTCAGGGATAGAAGTGAAACAGAGATCTAACAGAGAGTCAGTTCCATTAGGGCTATTAGCAAAATGTGTGGGGAAATCCACCACTTGCATAATGAATTGAATGATTGAAAAGTTCATGATATAGACACCAGCAAGATCTGTGAGAGAGTTTTCCAACTACTTGGTGTGGTGGGCATTAAAGTCTCCAAATACAAATATATGATTTAATGGATGAAAGTAAACAGCTTTATCTATATTGTTCAAGATGCTGTCAAGTATGGAACAGTCAGAAGATGAAGGAGAGCGATCTAGAAAGAAAAAATAGCTAATCGAGCTTAGTAGGGAGAGATGGAGACACATGTAGGAATGATCTGGAGATTCAAGAGAAATCACCTCCAGCTAGAGGGAGATGTTCTCTGATATAAATGCCAATTCCATGCATATGGACATTGGAGTCCTTACTAAAGAGGGGAAAGTAACCAGATATAGAAATCAGAGGAAGGAATAGAAGGGTCAAGGTTACTTTCACAAAGAACTAAGATGTTATGTGAGTTTACTTGGAGGAAGGATTCAGCATTGCAAAAGTTGGTACGGATACCATAGATGTTCAAGAAAGAGATGTTAACAGGTTCAGGTGATTTTTGTTTAGCTGGTTTAGTTTTAATTCTTGCTTTGCGTGATGTTATAATTAGAGATTTTTTTGGTAAGAAAAGGCCTAGAGTAGTAGTATCAGTAAGTTGTCAAATGCAACATGTGTAGGGAGGAAACTGGCGCAGACTGCACCATAATGGCCTCAGGATTGCCTACCGGAGGTACTTGCAGGGACACTTATCCATGCAGGACATGGCACTACAACAATCTTTGATATTATTCAACCGTTGATCAGAGCAGCCTTTGAAGATGAAACACAAGAGTTTGGGCTTCTAACTACCAATCAGAAGTAGCAACAGGAAACCGCCAACCTGGTACCTTCAGAATGAAGAGTTGCAACCATCTGCACATATTACAAAAAGCTTGTGACAGCACCACTGGAAACTCCTTCCTAAACAGGAAACAAGGGATGAGCTTCTACTCTTGTTCAAAAGAAAAGGGAGGAGTATGAATCAAGCAAAAGTAAGGTCTATCTACTCCAATTTAAAAAAAAAACAAAACAAAAAAATTTATCAAAGTCAGAAGATCACTTACAGAAGAAGAAAAGAAAGAACGAAATTTGGTCCCTAATGCAAGAGAATTTTCTAACAAGTTAAAAAAAAACAAAATCCATGTGACAGCAAACATTCAATTGTGGATAATATAGACAAGAAAGCAGATTAAAACTTTTAAAAAATACATAAAAATGACTTACATTTAAAGAATTTAAGCAAAAATGAAATGAACACAATCAAACTGGACATGAACAAAAAATTTCTTTTAGAAAAGAGGGGAGAAAGGAAGAAAAAATATCACAGCTCACAATTGAAATGGCCAGTAAAGTGAAAATGATTTGTAAATTTGTGCCTATTACTGTTCCTACTCAACTAAGTTTTGTGTATGGCACAAGAACTTGGATTTAATAGGAATAAAATTTTCATAAGACAGCAAGTAATACAAAAGATAAACTTGTGTAAATAGATATCAGATCAAGTAATGAGAAAAAGAATAAAAAACAAACATTGCAAAGATCTACAAAGGATAGAAAGCTGTGTATTTGAGTTAAGAGAATCTATATTTTATGAATGAAACTTCTCCTTGTTCTGGGTCATTTGATGTAGGTGGATGGCCGTATCTGACTACCGGGTACACCGGGCATGGGTTGGGCTGATCCGTGCAATCATAGTGAAAAACCGGGCAAGAAAAAATGTCTTCGTCAGAAATCAAACTAAACAATTCATGAAGAAAGAAAGAAAGAAAGAAAGAAAGAAAGAAAGAAAGAAAGAAAGAAAAATGAAGAAAACATCCGAATGAACACAGTAAAAATCTGTTTGTTTATTTATTAATTTTGAGAGAAAAGACTGGTTATACTCAGAAAGTCCGAACCCAATTTCCTGCTTTTGTTTGCGTTCTGTGCCTAATTTCCATTGGAATAGCCGGAAAAATTCACAAAAATTATAGTTTCTGGAAATGGACGATATTGATGACATCATCACATTGTCAACTAATAAATCCGGGTAATTTTCTCTGTGCCTGGTGTTTTTTTAGCATCAGCTATGGTCCTGTGTAGGCGGATGGCCTTACCAGTGGAGGTCTTTCATCCAGGTATTAGTATTTCTTGGAATCTAAATTAAGCTACTCCCCCTGGTTAAATCAGTTGTTGCTGAAATCTGCTTCAGTGCATACTGTTTACTACTATTCACTCACTTGACATTTAAACTATCCCACAAAAACCCAGCAACTCCCAACTGAAGTTATTTTGAAGTATTTCAGCCTTTATGTTTTATTTCTTTTTTAACCACTGATCAAATTACTAAAGTTGTAATAAAAACGTTTCTGTTTACTATAAAACTTAGATGGTTTTCTTGTTGTTTCAATAGCTTTTTTTTTAATATTATAAAATTTATTTACATTATTTACTGTTGTCCTCATCTTTATTGCCACATTCACAATGTTTCGACTACTGTACACTCTGACCTTCTTCAGGTGATTAGAATTTCAAAGTGAACCCTCATGAACACATTGTCCAGTATATAAAAGTGCTAGCTAAATCCACTGACTTGACCCAAAAAGTTGTGAGTTCAAAATCTGGTTACAGCAGTAGTGAACAAAATCTTAGAGAGCTGAGTTAATAAGACATCTAGAAGAGCATGTCTCATGGAACAAGAACAATATACCCCAGTGATCAAATTAAAAGATTTGGTTCAAAATTCTAATCACCCGAAGAAGGTAGAAGCATACAAGGGCCAAAATATTATGACTATGGCAATAAAGATGAGAATTACATTCGGAACAATGTAAATAATTACAATACCTCATCTCAGAAGTATAGACAAATATTGAATGATTTTAAATTTATCAACTCAGCAAACATCTTTGATGAGAACTGATCAAAAATTTAACTGCATAAGAGAAATCATAATAGTAATCTGTTTCTTTTGACACTTTCTACATTTTTTTACTTTTACAAGTTATATTTAAATGACCCAGAACAGGGAGAAGTTTCATCCATAAAAAATAGTAACAGGTGGGTTCTGTGTGTATTGCACAAACACAAATGTGCCTGAGCACTCTGTAATGGGATTAGCTAGCCACCCTGGTAGAGAGGCATCCTTAGATACGAGCTGCCAGCTATCATTATGTATGTATCTAAATTTAGTAGCTACTACTTGACAATTTAGTGAAAGGAGGGTTGTTTGTTTTTAATGTAACTAGGACAGTTTAGCTGTCTGAAGTAACCTTTCTATTTTGGTATACTTACTAAATTCATTTTTTATTCATATGTAGTAGAATTGATCATAGTATAGGTTCTGGATTATTCTAATATCCTTCCCAAATTTGTTAAGCATACTTAGCAGTACTAACAGTTCTTTGTGACATACTTTATCAAACACTTTTTCATAATGTATAAAACATAGATATACATCCTTTTGCATTTGTATTGCTCTTTCTAGTGTCATTCTGAGTGTAACTATCCCATTTTTGTTCAAGTGGCTTTCATGAAACTACTTTGTTCTTAACTATTTCAGGATCAATTCTACTGCACACTCTATTCATCAGAATTTGGATGATATAATTTATTATATGTCCCATTAGGTTGATTGTTCAATGAATTTCTCATTCGTTTGCACCTACTTTCTTTGGTGAAAATTTTCTATGAAAATGAATCAACTTAGGTCTTCAAGTATATCACCTGGTATATTGTATATTTCATTTATAATGTCTGTCTAATTTTGTCAATGCCAAAATCATCTAAGGCTGCCATCTAGTCATGTGGCTTTGTTTTTGTCACAGTATAGCCAGTGCTGATTTCACTTTAGATTTTAGTATTTCTGGTCCTTTGATGTTTCTGTGTATTGTGGGTTGTCCTCTTTTGTCTTAAAAGAGTTCTCTAATGTATTTTTCTTTCTCTATAAAATGACCCTGTCTTGAATTTTATTATTTTTTTTTATAAAAGTTATGTTATTTTCTTTTACTTGTATTATTTCCAAATCATGTTAAAATTGCAACATAAAATTCCACCACAGGAAATATAATATACTTAACAAATATAACAGAAAATGTCATAAATCTGAAGATAGAAGCCACAAGATTAATATTGAATGGTTTTTCAACAGTGCTAATACCAATACAAATTACACAGACAGATAACACAGGTACTGTACGTGAAGAGATTGATGATATAATGTCTGATAAACAAGTAATTGAAGTATTAACTATTAAATTGCTGAAATTGACAATAATCTTATATTTGATTTCATGCGGTACAAGCCATGTAAAGATTGTGCTGTCAATAAAGATATAATACTAAATAGATAGAGATTCATCTGACTGACTATGCAATTATAGTATTTGGATATCAGATAGCATCAAATATCTGGTTTAATGACATATATTGTTATTTATTTCATGATCAGTGATGAGGATATGTTATTTATTACAATTACTATTATTATCATTATATATTTGCAAATGTTGTTTCTAAACAGGTTCAATTCATAAACACTTTGATCCGACTATGCTGACCAGAAAGTTTGTTCTGTTTTTGTTGTTAGAGAGCATTAGGAGCTTTTAGCTTTGATCAATTTAATTCAGAAATATTACCTTTAATTGTATTGAGACATATCAGTGGAATTTTTTAATTTTCCAAAACTGGCTATTTGCTTATTGATGCTTAGATTTAAGATGTATTTTCAAAATATTAGGCTTTTATTTTTAAAATATTAGGATTATATTTTAAAAATAACAGGCTTTTTTTATTTTTAAAATAAAAAACCAATAAGCTTTTTATTTAAAGAATAAAAATCAAACTTAAAAATGAACAAAACATATGATTTATGGATAAGGTGGTAATTTATACGCATTGTGGTGTAATGGATATCAGCTCAGAATGAGAAATCAGGGAGTCAAATTTGTTTTATTCACTTACACACAAATACCCTTGGGAATTCATCTCCTCCCCATCTAGCTATGGGTTGAATAGCAGGACAGATGGGGTTCTATAGCCTTGGTTAGCAACCAGTCTACTGCAGAAGGTAATGGCAACCTACAGTGGGAAAATCTTCTGCCTAGTCAGTCATGTCTCAGAAGAGATATGATTGCCCAAGCGTGTATCTGACTGAATGACTATGAGATTTCCCTACCTTGTTTGAAATGGAATTCACTTAACACCACTAGGTGGTGTGGCAATCAACGTTAAAGGACTCACTTTCTTTTTGTTATGGGATTAGTAGTGACAACATGGGTCTTGTCTCTGCTAGGAAATACTGCTTAGTCCTTAGGCAAACCAACTACTCAACTTCACACAAGCTTTATTCATGTTATATCCCCGTTAACTGTCATTTACTGTATATTAATACACATACTACCTCTAATCTCATGTTTACTTCTCTTTTTTCCTGAGTTCTGCTTGTGTACATGAATGAATATATTCTCACTGCTCTTTTAAGCCACTTTGGTCTTTATATAAAAACTAGCAGTATAGCCCGGCGTTGCTCAGGTGTAATGTAAGCTTTAAAACTAATCCATGGTTCTGGAGCTCAGACTTTTTGGACGTTGACATGAAAGACTAAAAAGTAATAGTTGTTTCCAGTTAAAGCAAAACCATAGACTGAAAGAAAAATGAATGGATGTAAATTAAATTTTGATTTCTTGGTATCAATATCAAATAAGTTTTTTTCATTGTAAACTGAATTTTAAAGGCTAAATAAATCCTCTGAGTAAGTGGTATCATAGCTGAGACTAAGAACTACAATGATACCTACTTAGAGCCAAACCTGAAGCAAAAACTAAAATAAAAGGGCTGAAAAAAATACAGACATACAGGCAGATAAACAGACACATACACAAACATCTTGCCTTTTATATATATATATTATCGATTTTCTGCACTATTGTAAGAACTGCAACCCTGAAACTTCTGAATATCATTTCTTATGTTTTTGTCTATGAGTGTATCAAATTTGATTAAAATCGGACCACTCCTTCTATAACCCAATTTTTTCAATTATCAGTTTTCAATATTTATCGGGGGTACCTCGACATAAAACCTAGCTAAGAACACTCGCAGACGCTTATGGTACAACTGTGTAAATTTTCAAGAAAATTGGTTCAGCCGTTTTGGAGTCTATAGGTAACGGACACACACACACACACACACACACACAGTTCCATTTATAAATAAGTTTAGATAGATTAGATATATGCATAAAATCTTCCACATGTTGGACTCATTTATTTTTAAAGTTCTCACTTACATCTGTACCAAGTATCAACCGCACCCATTGCAATCTTTAACACCATCCACTAGAGTACTATGAATGATCAGATGTATCAAAAATAGAAATTTCATGATAGAGATTTCCACAATTGAGTAACTCAACTGAGGCTGTTAATAATCAAATTAAGATATTACCAGAGAATAATTAACATCATACGATCATCAACTTTATCAAAATAAAGCATTAAATATCATTTGTAACATGTTGTTTGTGTTAATTACTTTAATGGATGGCTTCTGCGTATGTGAAAAATCTTCTGAACTACATTTTTATGTGTGATTAAAACATAAAAATTTTCCATCTTCTTAAAAAATTGTGACAAATAATAAAGCATTATACTTTATATAAAAACTAGCAGTATAGCCTGGCGTTGCTCGGGTGTAATAAAATCTTTAAAACTAATCCATGGTCCTGGAGCTCAGACTTTTTGGACGTTGGCACAAAAGACTAAAAAAGCAATAGTTATTTCCAGTTAAAGTGAAACCATAGACTGAAAGAAAAATGAATGGATGTAAGTCAAATTTTGATTTCCTGGTATTGATATCAAATAAGTTTTTTTCATCATGAACTGAATTTTGAAGGTTAAATAAGTCCTCTTAGTAAATGGTATCATGGCTGAGACTAAGAACTACAATTATACCTGCTTAGAGCCAAACCTGAAGCAAAACCTAAAATAAAAGGGCTGAAAAACTGATTTTGATCAGACCCGGTATCTTGCCCTTTATATATATATATATATATATATATTATCGATTTTCTGCACTATTGTAAGAACTGCAACCTTGAAACTTCTGAATATCGTTTCTTATGTCTTTGCATATGAGTGTATCAAATTTGATTAAAATTGGACCACTCCTTCTATAACCTGATTTTTCGATTATCGATTTTCGATATTTATCGGGTGTACCTCGATATAAAACCTAGCTAAGAACACTTGCAGATGCTTATAGTACAACTGTGTAAATTTTCAAAGAAATTGGTTCAGCCATTTCGGAGTCTATAGGTAACGGATACACACACACACAGACATACCCACACAGACAAAGTTCCATTTATAAATAAGTTTAGATTTAGATTTAGATATGGAATACATGATTTCATGAGACAAACTAAATGTGTCAAAGAGGAATCTTTATTCAAAGAAAGTAATGCTGTATCTACTGTTTGTATTTGAAATGAATCTCAACTACGACCTTTTCAGATTAATCTGTAGAGTTTTGGGGCTATTTTGTTGAAAAGACATTCAGTTTATGAAATATGAAACAACTTCTTTGCTGGGTTCCTTTTTAGTCCAAATTATCAGTTAAAGTTATGCCCGTATAGTTAGCTTCATTCTTCAGTGTTTCCTTATCGCCTTCTTGCATTTTTTGGGAAGGAGATATGTGTCTGCTGACAGGCTTTTCTTGAAAGATCTAATTCCATGCCTCACCTCTAGGAAGGCTGGTAGTAAAAGAGAATGACCGAGTTCTTTAAGTTGACAAAGAAAGCCAACCTGCCACAAGATATTATAGATGTGCAGTGCTAGGCAATCAATGTCTCCATGTCAATTTTGGCTGACTGTGGAGATGTCCATGTAACTCTTTTCATTTAATTATTTAGTTATTTCCTGTTATCCCTTTATTTTGTTTTTATTGTCTTTTTATCAACTAATTAATTTTATTTTGATTATAGTGTAGATCAAATAGTTCATTCACACAAATACTACTCCAAATTTGACCAACTGCAGGTAGCAATCAAGAAAAATTGCACAGTTGTTACAGTTTGGCAGAAAAGTTTCTCATAATTTACTATACAGTAATACATCTCATTATATTATCACAAAGAGTCTGAAATTTCAAAATTTTCATTTGCTATGTCACTTCATATATTATCAATATCAAGTAAATATCCATTATCTTCAATCTACTACGACAGAGAGTCTGAAATTTCAGAATTTTACAATAATATCAACTGATATTTTATCAGTTTCAGAATTTTTATTAATATCAGAAACTTCAGAATTCTGATTGAAGTCTCTAGACTGACACTTTTGCTGTTCAAGTGCATTGTCCCAACAATTAGAATCTTACTCTCAAAACAATATACTAGATCATGAAAGACTTCTAATGTATTAGAATAATAGTTGACTTTACAAACAGTTACATTTTTAATATCTTTCATGTCAAAATCTGACTTGATATAAATATTGATTATTTGATCTGTGAAAGATTCCACGGTATCTAGCCACTTAAGTATATCTTTTTCCTGTAGAGTGAAGAAGTATTTTGGCACATTAAATGTATCAAAATATTTCCTCACTCTACCAATCAATTGAGCTAATCAAGTTTATAGGCCTCTCAATACATACTTTGATTTGACATCTCCTTTTCATTTATTAGTCTATAAACTTCCTCCATTTTTGGATAATCTCCCAGTAAAGATATGGTGATTCTGGTGAAAACTGGCGTTACGTTTGCTCCAGTGAATATTAACAGAACAAGGAAAAATGAGACACAGCTCAATATTAATATTAAGAAATATTGTATTACACAATATATAACAAATGGTTGCAAACAAAGAGTGGTATTTGTGGCATTAACTTATCTGAAAATATGTGAAGTTCTCGTAACTTGAAAAGATATGTTCTCTAGTATCTTAGATAAAGTTCATTTCATGTCAGACATTGGCAGCCCATCTGTCTTGGTTGGAATTCAAAGCAGAAAGAGACAGAGCTAGATGTGTCAATTTGATGTGATTGGTTGAATTCCACAGTACCTCATCCAATAAAAATGGGTGGTATTGTAGCTATAGGGCACGTGGCTAATATTTATTTGATTTGGCCTTGTGTCATTCATAACCAAACTCCCTACAGCTTACAGATTTGATGCAGGATTATCAGAAGGTTATTTTTGTTATCATCATCAGAAGGTTTTCATCAGAATGTTGGTTGTTGGCAGGTTGAAGCTGGTTGGTTGGAATGTGTATTTGTGTGGAATAGTGGAAGAATAAAAATGTACATTTTGTATGATTGAATAGAAATTTATTAAAATAATAGAATAACAAAAATAAGTGGTAGTTAATGCTCAATGAGAAACAAGTAATGAGTTAAGGGTATCAAGAGTTGAAGAAATGTTCATAGTAGTAAATTGTTGGAAAGAGTTTTTTTTTTTTTAATCATATCACCCCGAGCAAGGTAGTAATGCCACTGATGTGCAGGGGGCTACATAGGAGTGAAAAGATTGGAAGAGAGAAAACCGGAAACCGCATCCTAAACAGGGAACAAGGGATGAGCCTCTTCACCTATTCAATAGACGTGGGTGGAGTGTGAACCGGGCGATAGTTTAGTCTATCTACTCCAATTGAAAAAAAAAAAGTGAGAAGATTGGAAAAGAGAAAACCGGAAACTGCATCCTAAACAGGAAACAAGGGATGAGCCTCTTCTCCTGTTCAATAGACGTGGGTGGAGTGTGAACCGGGCGATAGTTTAGTCTATCTACTCCAATTGAAAAAAAAAAAGTGAGAAGATTGGAAAAGAGAAAACTGGAAACCGCATCCTAAACAGGAAACAAGGGATGAGCCTCTTCACCTGTTCAATAGACGTGGGTGGAGTGTGAACCGGGCGATAGTTTATGCATACATATGTAAATAGGATGAGCATTTGTTTGGTAGGAATGTCTTTGAATAGGGAAGAAGTAAAAGGAATCAACACACAAGAAAGAAAGAAAAAGAGGACAATGTATGACTTGAAGTTTCTACCTTGTTATATTTTAGCTTGTCATCTCTCCTGCTTCCATGTGACTCTAGCTGACTGATCAAAGTCATTTATAGTCATCTAAATTTTTTGCACTGGATTGCTAAGTCATTTTTGGTCTTGCAGATCACTTCCATTGGTCAGAAAATCAATTTAACATCTATTTGTGAAATCTGGTTTTTCTTTAAGCAGAGGTCAATCTTTTTTCTATTTGGCCAAACCAGGATTTCACACATCATTGTGAATTTTTGTAAAAGTGAAGAAGAAAGTTGCTTTTAATTTTTAATTTCCTATCAACTACTGTACAAATCTTCTAGAAAACTGTTGGCAAGCAAGGGAAGTAACTTGCTTAAGGTGAAAGGTATATTTTTTTTTATAAAGATACCTTAATTTAAAGTTTAAATTTAACTAATTTTATAACAAAGAAAATTTTGGATCCAAAATATGCTGAGGGATTACAATGTTGAAGCAGAATTTTTGTTAGCCCAGTAAATACTGAATTTTCATGCAAAATAATTTCAAAAAATGAATGTCAGAACTTTATGGATAAAAATAAAATTTTCTAGTTTAGTTCTTAAAGTTAACATGCTAACTTCAGTCTTAAATACTGAATAGATCTTAACATTTTTTAAGGAATCAATGGCAAAATTTTTTGTTTAAAATTCTTCGATAAATTTTTGCAAGTTAACACACTCTAGTCTTAAATTACTAGGCATGATTTTTTTATAAAAAACATATTTTTTTGTTCAGTTAATTTAAACTTAATCTTCATTTGAAATAATTTTCTTTTTAGCAAGAATGGCAAAATTTTATGCATGCATTTCTCCAGTTTTAGGTTTCAAAGTGGACTCTCAGTTAACACAGTAACTCTAGTCTTGAATACTGGATTGAAGAAAGGATTAAAGATGAACGTCATTCAAGAAGATAGAAGATGGCAATTGACATTGCATTTAAATTTTTTGAGATTGTAGCTACCAGGGAAAGAAGTAATTGGAAGAGAGTTCCACATATGGGAACTGTGAGGAAATAAACTTTTGATGTAGAAGTGGTGGTTACATTTAACTATTTCAAGGATAAAAGGGTGGGACGTATTTGCCAATCATGTAGCATACTTAAAATTCATATGGATGGAGCACCAGGGAAAAAAGCTCATCAGAGCTGTTGCCATGAAAATATTTGTAGAAAAGACAGAGGAATGCCATGTCATGTCATGTCAGTGAGAAAGTGACTGAATTTGAAATGCCAAGTCAGGATCAATTACATTGCAGATTCTTTGGATTTTGCTGAGAACTTCGAGATGAAAAGCAGAAGCACCCAACCAGATATGGCAAGAGTATTCAATGCACACATGAATTTATAAATATGCAAGATTGATTCTGACAAGAAAATCTTTCTGGCCCAACACAGTGACCAAACCTTCCTAGCAGTAGACACAGCTATAGATCTGATATATTCATTCCATTTCAGGCTGGTTGAAAAAGTGAGGCCAAGAAGACACAGTGTGTTTCTCTCAAGGAGGCTTGCATCAGCCATGCTGATGGCCAACAGGAACGTTTCTTTATTTGAATGTTAGTTCAAAGAATCAGCTCTAGTTCAGTTTTAGTTCAGCCAATATTCTCCGAATGCTAGCTAAGAATTATTTGGGGGAGAAATATTTTTTTCCCTCAATAGTCCTTACACTATATATAATTTATACTGTAGAGGATTTATAACTCTGAGCAAATAATTATAAACCACCTAACATTTATATACAAAAATACTTATAAAAAGAGAAACAGCAAGATGTGAAAACAACAAAACGAGCATTATTTTTTATCTAGTTTTTATGTGGCATTAGAGACATGAGAGACAGTAATACTGAGTAAAACTGTGAGTTTGAGGTCAAATTTAGCTCAAATATGGATTAGAATCTGACAAAATGATAAGATAAAGAATAAATAAAGTGTATACAGTCTTTCTGGTAATTGAATTTTTTTTAGATATGCAATGAGTGTTCAGATAATTTAGTTGGAAAACTACAAGTATCTGTGGTTTTCTTACCTCAAATTTTTCTTGAGAGCTAAAATATAAATGTTACTATTATGGCCTGAAAAAGAAAAAAAGGGACAAAATTTTCATTGACACGTGTTTTGATAATCTGTCCGTGTGAGCTTCTTGTCCAATGGTGAGAATGTCATGTGTTTATGTGTGTAGAAGTAAAAAAAATGGTGTTGATTCTGACTGGTTTGAAATGAATTAATGATAATTATAACTGTTATAATTACTTTACAATTATTTTTGACTCTATAATTATTTTTTTAATGGACACAACAATACTAAGCTGAAAATGTTTTTATTTATTTATTTATTTCACCCTATGCAAGACAATAATACCAATAAGATGCAAAGCAAAGTGTTACTGAGTGTGAAAGAAAATGAGAAAATGCTAATGAGGCAAAAGAACAATAAAAGAACAGATTTCAGGAAGACAGAAAATGGTGGTTGATATTGAATTTAAAATGTTTAAAGATAGTAATTAACAGGAAAGCAAGAAGCCAGAAGTAATTTCCACAGGTGAGAAGTGCAAGAGACAAAACTATTGGAATAGATCTATTTCAACAGTAAAATGTTGTGACCTAATTACAAATCTCATACTATACTTAAATTCATGTATTTGAGTTTCCCAAAGAGAAAAACTAATCAGAACAATTGACATGAAAGTATTCTTAGAAAAGACACAGTAAACATATGTTACAGCAATTGGAAAGTAACTGAAGCCAAGATGCTAGGTCAGCTTGTGAAGATGACCAGTATGTCAAACCCTGTCAAACACCTTCAAGGTATCTAAATATCTGTTTCAGGATTGCTAGTATATATGGGTAAATTATTAATCACCATTACTTGTGAGAATTAACACATTGGTGAGTAAATATTTATGGGCTCCCGGAAAATTTATCCTGCCAGCAATATTGGCAGATTCAATGTGAGTCCAAGTAAAAAAGAAAACACAAAACAACAAATATAAAACAAACAACAATGCATGTATTTACAAAAGGAATTATGTGTTAAAAGGAAAAAAACATCAAACTAACTATAATAAGACTCTGTGTGTGTGTGTGTGTGTGTGTGTGTGTGTGTGTGTGTGTGTGTGTGTGTGTGCGTGCATAACAGATGTTTATGCGAAAGTACAAAAGCCAAGAGAGAAAACCATAAAAATAAATGCACTCCAGCCAAAGACACTTTACTCACGGGCAACTACATTTTAAAGTCAGGGTTAAAAAGGTGTAAAAGAGGCTAGGGAGAGAAATGTACACCATTTTACAGACTTAAGGTGTGACCCCTAGTGACAGTTTTTTAGCAAATTGGGATAACCCACATATCCACAGTCCAAGCTTCACTATTCTTATGTAAAGCTTGACAGACTCTTTCTGTAATATCTGTCAACACATTTGCATATATGGAAAGCTACATTGTTTGTCTGAAAGAAGACCATGTGAAGTGCATAGGATCAGTCAGTTAAGTGCTATGCACGATACACACTTTGGATGATCATGTCTTGAAAGAGATATGACTGACTGGACAGAAGATTATCCTGCAGTAGGTTGCCATTGCTTTCTGCGAGTGCATAGGATACAAACCCTATATCATCCAACAATTACCTGAAATGCAAAAAGTAAAATTGCACACCTGTAAAAATGGATCAGAATGACTGTAAAATTTTTTGAAAAACCAGACCAAGGCAAATTTCACAAGCTGGTGTGAAAATTAAGATTCTGAATTCTGACTGGACAGAAAATAGCAAATTGAACTATGACCCCGGTCAAATTTTCTTAACACCTAGAAAATGGGCATGCAGTTTGAGCCAATCACATGACTAGATTTCACTACTTATTCCAATCTCTTGAACAGCCAAACACAGTCCGATAGGAGCAGTAATCTGATAATGACATCGTCACACTGTAAGAAAGAAACTTCAAGACACCAACCCTGTCATGTCTCGTCGACATACATTCATTCTTCCTCTCCTTCCAATTTTCCTTTCTTTATCTTTATTCACATGCCGTCAAAGAAACAACAACAACAGGACACTTCAACTGACTCCTAAAACTAAAGTTTGATAAGTACAATTTCCTTTAGTGCTTTACCTTCCTTTTCACTTTCTCGCTGATCATAAAAAAAAGGAAATTAACACAGACTTTATCATTAACCTGTTAATCTTTCTACATACACACATTCTGCTACTATCAACTATAAGCTCTGGATTCATTAACCCCTTACTATCATTTCTCTGGAACATTTAGCTACATACATTTTCTATTTGAACATTTTACTTCTTACAAATTTGTTATTCTGTTCAGTTAATATCACTTATTTTACAAACAAAACACTTTTAATTTTCCAACCTTCAATCAACCTTCTGATATTTTAAATTATGGGAACCAGACTATCTACCTGTTCACACTCCACCCATGTCTATTGAACAGGTGTAGAGGCTCATTCCTTGTTCCCTGTTTAGGACGTGGTTTCCGGCTTTCTCTTTTCCAATCTTTTCACTTTTCTTTATTGCTTATTTTTTTTTCAATTGGAGTAGATAGACTAAACTATCGCTTGGTTCACACTCCACCCACGTCTATTGAACAGGTGTAGAGGCTCATCCCTTGTTCCCTGTTTAGGACGTGGTTTCCAGCTTTCTCTTTTCCAATATATTCACTCTTATGTAGCCCCCTTCCCCCACACCAGTGGCCTTACCGCCTTGCTCGGGGTGATATGATTAAAAAAAAAAAAAAGACAAACTTCAGTTATGTTTGGCACAAGGTCAATTTGACAAAAATAGCTGAGGCCCCTGCAAGTGAGATGCCCAGCCAATTTATAGTTGATTAGATAGAGCCTCTAATATGTTGCCTAAAAGTTGTAGAAGACTAATAGGAAAATAATTCAAAGGATCAGATAGTTCGCTTGAGTTTTTTAAAAACAGAACTACAGAAGATTCTCAAAAATCTGGAAAGCAAAAAGCAACAATGCATTTGTCATTGAGTTTAGAGAGAACAAGCACCAGTTCAGGAGCTCATTTTTTTAAGACAATTTTAGAGATACCATCAAATCTATATACCTTGTGGGGATCTAGTTTGAAGATGATAGCAGAAACCATGGACAGAGTTATATGTATATCGTACAGTAGAGACTTTGCTATGGGTGGAAAATTTAGGAAATACGCTCCTGATGAGTTGAAAGTGGAACTGGAAAAGAATCTGTGAGCAAAGCATTCTGCTTTGTTGTCAGAAAATGGTTGTGCTTTAAATTGATTGAAGAATGGAGAATCTGTAATATGATTGATACCGACTTGGCTGACTGCCTGCAGTCACTCTCTCACTGGCGTGACGTGGCTTCCCTGTGCCTCTTCTATAAATACTTTCACGGCTTCTGCTCCAATGAACTTAGATCACTGGTGCCCCCTAGGTATGAATTTGCACAAGATTGGCAACTGGGTCCCACACTTTTACAGTGAAACCAATAAAATGTAACCGCAATTTCTACTCCAACAGCTTCTTTTCTTGCACTTCCCGCCTGTGGAATTCTCTTCTGCATACTTACTTCCCCAATGGCTACAATCTCCAGGAGTTTAAATGTAAGGTCAATAGACACCTCCTAACACACTAACTCGCACCCATTCTCTCAAACACTCTTCCTATGTACCTTCTTACTCGTCTATCACCCTCCTTCTGACATTTCCTATCTCTAATCACTCTCTCAGCACCTTCCCCTATGTAACCCCTTGTGCTATAGTGGCAGTGGAATGCTTCGCTTGAGGTGAAATAATTAAAAAAAAAAAAAAAGAAAGGAAGATTGAGGATTTACACTTATTTACAACTTTCAGTTACCAGTAATCACAAGAACCAAATTTTCAGAGGCTATATGATGTCACTATTAGCAAACAGTGATCTTGTATCATTAAAGACACCCTTTGCTATGGAATGTGATTTCTTTCATATTTTCTTGGTCCAGCAATAGTAGCCAATCTTGCATATCATATTTTTATCTCCTTACTGCTTGGACATGTAGAAATCTCTGTTGTCCAGCTTTTGTTATATTAAAAATCCAAACATCTGATTGCAAACAATAATAAATTAAAAGTAAAGAAAACATGGTTATGTCTGTTAAATCATTTGTATTTAAAAACATATGTACATGAATTCAAGAGAATTAAAAAGTAATCTTTTATTAAGTTAAAGCATTTGGATAGTTAGTACACAGAAAAAGGTATCATTTAGAAAAGATTTTTATTGTTGGCAACGATTCACTGTCTTTGTTGTTAAAGATGATTCATTTGAAGACATCAATATATGTTTCTTTCAGTATGTTCTGTGAGAGACAGTCACTTCTCTCTTTTGTTTAAATGGCTTGGAAACAGTCACATATCTGCTTTCTGAAAGTCAAAATTTGTGGAATGACAAATGTTTCTCAGAAGTTATAAAAATTTTATTTTTCTACTTTTAAAATGTTAATCTTGAATAAAAGTTTAATTGACTAGGTTGTTTTTTTAGTACACATCTTTTGAGAAAAGTGTATTTTTATGAAGGGCAGACATTTTGTGGAAAAATTGTTACAATTGTATGTTTTTTGGCTGAGAGGTTGAAACCCACCAGAATTTGTGAAGGATCTATTTCTAGTTTATGGAAAATTATTTTTCTGTACATACTGATCAATGAGAAATGCAGTCTCAAGCTCTAGTGACAATCTGAATGAGGTTCCTTTTGAGCATCATTTTCCAAATATATAGAGCTCAGGTCAGTGGATGAGGGGAGATGAGTTGTAGTGGGGTCGTTGGAGGAAGTCAACCCTGCAAACTCGATAATTCTTGATAAGTGCGAAACAGCCAAGACAATGAGGAGACGAAGGCAGAGGTAAAAACAATAGCAACCTTGGTTTTTATTTATGTAAGTTAGTACAGGATGTAGTTTGGGTTTGCTCCAGGTCTGAAGGCTAATAGCTTCAATGGAGTTGGTGCGGCGAGCGTTAAGACCTCGTCCAGTGCCAGGTCGAGATGGGGCATTCACAGTGGTAGCTGGTCGGCTGGAGATGCTGGATGAGTCACCTGGCTGATTCGGGACATTCCGTCTTCGGGTCTAGGTTGAAGTGGCGAGTGTGGAAGCGAGCTCATGCCAGTGGAAGATACTTGACGAAAGGCATCGTCAAGTATCTTGACGAGAGGCATCGTCCCTAAACAGGGCCAAGTCGAGTTAAGGTCTGCGCGGAAAGCGAGACCCGACCGAAGGTTTACGTTACAGCGGGATCAGGACCAGAAGCTGGTGTGGTGGCTTCGATGGCTGATCGACTGCTGGGAAGCAGGATCAATGCCAGAAGCGGGTATTGCGACTTTGATGGCAGATGCGACCGCCGGGAGGCAGGATGAGGGCCGAAATTTTTGGGCGAAACGAGGCTGGTAATAAGCGAAAGGTGTTCAGTCACTACTCCCAGATCGGTAGGAGTAAAAAAGCGCTAAATAATAATTGCTCCCCACGTCATTTGGTGTTTTGGGGAGCGCAGCCTAATTCCATGTGTATTTCGACAGTTTTAGGTTAGGGCATATTTGCTAAATTGTTTTGTATCGCATGTGTATTTGAACCTTCTTTACGGCAGGTCTTAAAAATCCACCATTGTTTGTGAAGGTCAGAGAAAGGCTACTAGCTGCTGCTGTTGCTGCTGCTACTGTTATGGTCGTTTAAGGCCAGGAGACG
The DNA here is from genome assembly GCA_037127315.1 of Ascarosepion bandense. NCBI lineage: Eukaryota > Metazoa > Mollusca > Cephalopoda > Sepiida > Sepiidae > Ascarosepion > Ascarosepion bandense. Next base: position 5,033,622 of record JBBBDQ010000322.1, on the reverse strand, counting down.
GCTAATAGCTGCTGCTGCTGTTATAGTCGTTTCTTTTTAGAAGCAGCTGTTTGTGGCCGCGACTAGGCCCTTCCCCTAGAATATTGATCATATCAATAGAAATAGTATCTCTGAAGATTCTTAGGGAAAGTGACCCTCCTGCTGGATCTGGTCTGCTGCACAGGAGTTGCTGGGGCGGTGTCTGAAGTCTGCGGTGCTGCATGTGCCGGTTGTGCTGGAGTGGCTGCATCAGGAGTCCATGAAGTTGGGTTTGTGTCATGCTGTCGCTTCTTCAGGAAGGCGGGTTTGGTCCGATCAATGGTGACGGTGTCTGTCATATTGGCGTGCTTAATCATAAGGTGTCTGTTGGTGCGCCAAGGAACCTGAAATGGACCTTGATATGCCGGTGTGAGTGGTTGTCTCACGGCGTCATTACATACGAAAACGAATTGGCAATCCTGAAAATGTTGCAGGATGTACGAACCCATAGGTTGTTGTCGCAGTGGTACATATTTGAGTCGAACCATCTTGTGGCGGAGTTCCTCTATGAAAGGAGTAACTGGTTTTGATTGCGCATTGAGGGAGTCGCTGAAGTATTCGCCGGGCAGCGAGAGAGGCGTGCCGAAAACCAGTTCGGTGGCTGAGCAGCTTCCTTGATGGTATTTCTTAAGGCCAGGAGGATTAGCGGTAGTTCGTCTACCCAATTGGTAGTGTCGGGTCTAGTGGACAGGGAGGTTTTTAGGGACCGATGAAACTGTTCAACAAAACCATTGGCGCATAGATGGTATGCAGTAGTTTCGATGTGTTTGGTGCCGAGTAGATTGGTGAACTCTCGAAAAAGGGATGATTGGAACTGTGCTCCTTGGGGCGTTCTGAAGATTTCAATCCACTCTCTCAGAAGAGTTTTGGCGACAGTGCTTGCGGACGTGTCTTTGATGGGTATGGCGGTCAGCCATCATGAGAAATGATCTACAACTGTCAGGAGGTACTGGTAATCCTGACACATCGGCAGCGGTCCCACTAAGTCGACGTGTATATGTGAGAACCGTGCGTCAGGTTTGCTGAAGTTACCGACGGGGGATTTGGTATGTCGGTGGACCTTACATTTTTGACACTCCAAGCATGTGGACACCCACTCTTGGATGTCAGCATTCATATTCGGCCAAACAAAACGGTCGGCGATGAGTTTAACCGTGGCCCTCTTGCTGGGATGGGATAGTCCGTGGAAATGCTGGAATACCTGTCTGCGAAGTGTAAGTGGGATGTAGGGCCTGGGATTGGCCAGGCTGGTGCCGCAGTACAGAGTGTCGTTGCTGAGGGACGCGGGGAACTCCCGGAGCTTTAAGGACATTCCTGATAGTACGCCTTGCAGCGTGTGGTCGGATTTCTGTTCGACAGCTATAGAATCCTGCCCCAAGACGTTTGAAGAGTTTGAATTTCTGCTTGGGACAACGTGTCTGCAACTGCATTATCTGTCCCCTTTATGTGGTGGATGTCTGTCGAAAACTGAGACAGGTAATCCAGGTGTCGGATCTCCTGGGCCGTGTATTTGTCGGAGTTGTTGCTCATTGCTGTCATCAGTGGTTTGTGGTTGGTGTAAATCGTGAAGTCTCGACCTTCCAGCAGATGTTGGAAATGCCTAAGCGCAAGTAAATGGCCATCAGTTCTCAAGAGAAAGTACTGTATTTTCTCTGAGCTGGTGAAAGTTTGGCTGAGAAAAATGCGATGGGTTCCCGATGTGAATTGCATTCCTGCTCAACCACGGCACCCACTCCAGCGTCCGATGCATCTGTTGTTAGGGACAGTTGTGTTTTCGGGTTGTCGCTGATGTGGGAGAGTCTTGTAAAATTTTTAACGCTGTTTTCGCTGTTTGAAATGCGCTTAGAGCTTCTCCCTCCAGTGTAATGCCATTATTCTTTCTCTGCAGCAGTTTCGTTAGAGGCTGTAGGATTGTGGCACAATTTGGGATGAATCGGCAGTAGAAGTTAATCATGCCAAGGAACCGCCGTAATTGCTTAATCAATGTCTGTGCAGGAAAATCCCGGATTGAGCTGATTTTGCCTTGCAGAGGTGCTATGCCCTTGGCGTCGGTCTGGTGCCCAAGGAAATCAACACTGGGTGTCCCGAAAACACACTTATCCCGGTTCAACTTAAGACCGTAGCGCAAAAGTCGTTGGAAAACTTCTCGCAGAAGTTGTCGGTGTGAGTCAGCGTCTTTGCTGGCCACCAAGATGCCATCGATATATGCATATATGTGTGGTAATCTGCGTAGAACCTTGTCCATGAGTCATTGGAAGGTCTGGGCGGCGTTGTGTAGGCTGAATGGCATTTTCAGTAATTCGTACAAGCGAAATGGCATTGTAACTGCTGTCTTAGGGACGTCTTCCTCAGCAACGAGGATCTGGTGGTATGCTTTTGTCAGATCGATTTTGGAGAATACGCGGGCACCCTCCAGTCCGGACTCAAAGTCGGGGATGTGAGGGACAGGGGAGTGGTCTGGTGTGATCGATGCATTTAACTTCCTGTCAGTCAGTTTAGGCGCCATACGTGATACACGCTTGGGCGATCATGTCTCGAATGAGACATGACTGACCGGGCAGAAGATTATCCCGCAGTAGGTTGCCATTGCTTTCTGCGGTAGACTGGTTGCCGACCAAGGCTATAGAACCCAATCTGTCCTGCTATTTAACCCATAACTGGAAGGAAGAGACAGATTAATACCTTTCCCAAGGGTATTTGCGCATAAGTGAATACAATGGATTCAGCTGGAATTTGAACTTGGCTCCCCGGTTTCTTGTTCCGAGCCGATATCCACTGTACCACATCGACACATATTCAATATTCCTTGCCCCCAGCTTTAGGTACTAGGTGGAGTGCCGAGGCGTAAGGGCTATCGGAAGGTCAAATGATGCTGTCTTTTAACATTTCATCGAATAGTTCCTTAGCATATGCCAGTTTATGTGGTGCGAGTTGACGTGGGTGAGAATGCGCAGGCGGGCCTCTAGTCCAGATATGGTGTTTAGTTTGGTGGTTGCCTGAAGCAGTGGCTTGGAGTGGCTGCGTTATGTCAGCAAACTGCATCAGGAGATCCAAGTACTCGCAGCAATGGCATGTTGTGACACTGATTCCGGTGGAGTTGGTGTGTAGGTGTACCTATCACACGGAGGTTCGTTGTCATGTCGGATAGAGTCTTGGGGTTCATATGGACCGCTAGCGCGTAATGTGCCAGGAAATCCACACCAAGGATGGGTATTTTTACGTTGGCCACCGTGAAGGTCCAAGTAAAGTTGCATCGCATGCCAATGTTCAGGGTGAGGGTCCTTTCTCCGTATGTATCGATGGTGGAGCCATTCACAACTTGTAGTTTGAGTAGGGTGGGTTTTGTGGTGTGGCCGTTTTGATAAGGTATCATGCTGATGGCTGCACCAGTATCTACCAGGAACTTCAGTTTGTTCCGATGGTCCCAAATGTAGAAAAGACGACATTGTGTTTTGTTGCCAGGTGAGTGAGTCATCGCCACTTCCTGGTTTATTCGTTTCCCCGGGCCGATGGATGTGTGCAGGGAGGTCTACATTTTTTGGCTTCATAGCTGAACGTGCGGTGAAACCAACAGATGCTCTGGTCGTCCTGTTGTTCTCGGCTGGGGGGTTTGTCTCCGTCGTTGTCAAGATGGGGTTGGTGTCCTTGTCCGTCATAGCAGGGAGATTTGGATCTCCTGTATTTGTTTCTGTAGGTCGGCCAAGGATCGATCTGTTTCACTCCGCTCGCAGTGTCCTTGTTTTGCTGTTTCGGGCATGTGGACTATGTTCATGCCTTGGTCGAACTGTGCGAACACCAGGTCGGCAGATTCTGCCAAGTCGTCTAGAGGTGTGGCTCTTGACATAGGGGTGATGATCTGTGTGACCGATTTGGGCAGGCGCTCCAACCATAAGCCACGAAGAACTATGTCAGAAACATTTTGTCTCCCCAGCTAGTTTTTCATATATCGGAGGAGGTGCGTAGGTATTTTGTCGCCTCTAGTGACATTTCGCAGTGCCTCCTGGATCATCTCCTCCTCGGAACGGCCAGTACGCTTAAGAATTGCTTCCTTCAGCTGGGTGTACGGCCCTGTTTAGGGATTCCATAACCCCCCGGTATGGTCTCGCATCCGCGATGACCTTAATTTGACTCAGCCCTGTTTAGGGATTCTGTCGCTGTAACGTAACCTCTTGGTACGGTCTCGCTTTCCACAAAGACCTGAACTCAATTTGGCCCTGTTTAGGGATTCTGCCACTGTAACATAACCTTTCGGTATGGTCTCGCTTTCTGCGCAGACCTTAACTTGACTCAGCCCTGTTTAGGGACGACACCTCACATCAAGTATCTTCCACTGGCATGAGCTCGCTTCCACGCTTGCCACTTCAACCTAGACCTGAAGATGGAACATCCCGAATCAGCCAGGCGACTCATCCCGCATCTCCAGCCGACCAGCTACCGCTGCAAACGCCTCATCTCACCCCAGCACTGGATATAGTCTCAATGCTCGCCGCACCAACTCCATAGAGGCTACTACCCTTCGGACCTGGAGCGAACCCAAACTACATCCTGTACCAACTTATGTAAATAAAAACCAAGGTTGTTATTGTTTTTATCCCTGCCTTTGCCTCCTCATTATCTTGGCTGTTTCACACTTATCAAGAATTCAAGTTGGCAGGATTGACTTCCTCCAACAACCCCGCAACAGACTTTTTGTTTGCAAGGAGACAAGGTAAATCAACATCAAAGAGCATAGGGTATTTGACATCAAGAAAAGAGCATCAGGAATGCACAAAATTACAAGCCAGCTGTTCAAGTTCAAGTGAAAATTCTTCTGCAATTAGACAACAAATAAACAGAATTCAAAGGGATTATCTCAAGCATAAACTATGAATTTGTAAAGGGACTTTTTAAAAAATTACTATATTTGTCTTTTTCTAAATCTTTCTTTTCCAAAACTGCAATTTTTTCCATTTTTGACACTAATCCTTTTTATCAGAAATTTGTTATTTTGCCTTTATAGGTGCACAAAAGGAAATTTTTGTGCAAACTTTGTATTTGTGCCCTTTTTTGTAATTTTATAATAAATGTTTTCCCATTAAAATTTTATGCAGTGGTTGAGTCTGAAGTGTAGGGTGCTGGTTAATGTTTCTTTTGTTCGACCTTGTTTCTTTCTTAACCGAACTCCCTATGACTTAGAAGTTTTATGTTGAGTAATATTCATCAGAAGGTTTTCATCAGAAGGTTGGTTGTCGGCAGTTGGAATGTGTGGATTAGTGTGGAAGAGTGGAATCATAAAATATACATTTTGAATGTAAAATAGAAATTTATTAAAAGAAGGAATAACAAGAGTTGTAAAAATTAGTGTTCAATTATAAAGTTGTTTGTAGCAGTAATTGTTAAGATAGAGGAGGAGAAAGAGAGAGAGAGGACTATGTCCAGGTCACTTGAAGTTGAGAGTTACATCTTTGATGTGTGTCAGCGAAATACCTCCTCTGAAATAACTGTGACCGGTTAGTGACCATCCTTAAATATTGAATAGTCACATGGTGTGGCTCAAAGAAATGATTTTTTCTTTAGCTGTAGAAAAATTGTTTTTCTGACATATTTTGAATTTTGCGATTTGATGACCAATCGAGATCCAGAGTTCCGCTACAGGTCAGTAAAAGGAATTTGATATTTATTTATTTTTGGTTCACCTCCAGAACTTCTGCGTGGAGCCCAGATGCACAAAGACTAGTTTTGGTCATTTGCTTTCTGGATCTCTGAGGGCAAACATCTGGTCCCTTGCTTGCTTGGCATCACCACAAGTCTTGTTTTGTGATTTGCACCTATTATGACAATGTTCCTACTAACTGGGTTTTTGTGTTTGGCACAAGAACTTAGATTTAGTAAGGAATAATATTTTTATAAACTAGGCTTCAGAAAATTAGGTTTTTAGTTTTCTCTAATTTGTCAAGTATTTCATATGATCATGTTAATTTTTAATCAATAGACACTTTGATTTAAACAGTGTGTTATGATGTGGAATCTTTTTGTATGTTTGTAATATTGTCTGTCATTGAGTACAAAATAAAGTTTGAAACTGTTTTAATATGATGAGTATGCGGGTATGTAATTGTGTTGTAATTAGAGTTTTTTTTCCTATAGCCACTTATATAGTCTCTATGCATTAGCTATGCTAATTAGGTGCTTATTACAGGTGGATTCAAATAGTTGTCTGTTATGATCTGAACTATTATGTTGATAGAGCTGTAAGAAATGATTCCTATGGAATATAGTTGCCAAACAAGCAGAAGTAAACCAAAGAGAAGATTTCAATTTCACTTGGTATTTCTGACATGGTATGAAAGCATCAATGCTATTTATATTTAAATTGTTTATATGATGCCTAAGATAATCAAAATAGTGTTCCGGGAATGCTAGTCATGTTTATGTAGAAAACACGTGTCTCCTGGTATATTTTTTCTATAATAATTGAATAACACAAAACAGTATATAAAACAAATGACAATATATGTTGCAGGTGGCAAAAAAAGATATGTGTAACAAACATTACAAAAGTATGCAAGGATACTAAAAGAAAAAATTTAAACTAGAGAACATGTGTTTGTGGGTTGTGTGTAAGAAAAGTTTGAGAGAAAAGTGATACATTACATTGAAAGTAGAATGAAATATGCCCCCACCGGGTGACAGTAACTCCCTCCCCCACAACATGTGACTACATCTTATAGCCGGAATTGTAAAACAAAGAGAGAATGATAGAATTACCACTGCCAATTTATAGTCTTAAGGAGTGTGTCATGACAGTTTTTTTTAGTAAAATCAATAGGGGTAACCCACAATAGTTCCTTAATTAGATCAAGTTGCTTTCTTTCTGTTATGTTCCAATAAACTAGCATATACTTTATTTTAAATTATTGCAAAACAGTAACTAATCATTCTCCAAATACTTTATGTAAATTAACTGATTGATGGATTAGTTTTTTTACTTCAACTACTTAAACAAGTGGTTACTTAATTAATACATGTAAGTACAGTTAACTGTTAAAATACATTAGAGATTTTATAAATAGTCTTATTAATTAAGTAACCACTTGTTTAAGTAGTTGAAGTATTATCTAAATGTTTCAGAATTTAATTGCTTTCTCTTTTCAGGATGATACAAATTCTTCTTTCTTTTATGTGGCATGTACTTTCAGGAAGTGTGTAATGACAGCTTAAAACAACTTCCTGTTTTTGTTGACGTAAGCAATCTTTGACCTTTTATTATCCCTAGTTACTCTATACACATTTAGGTTAGTTGCTATTTCTTTCACCTTCTCTTACCTTCAATATATCTTGTGAGTATTACATTCTTCTGTCTGTCTTTCCTCATTTTGTGCCCCACGAATTTAAACTGTAATTATAATTTTTTTTTCATAATACAATTTTATTTATTATTTACTTGATTTAATTAAAAAAAAATAACTGAATTGTTTCATAAATTAATTAAAATAATTGTATGATGGCTCAAAATGTTTATGATCTACTTTAGCTGATAATGTTTTTTTTTGCTTTTTATGTTTTCCATGTCAAAAATCGTTAACAGTAGGAAGAGCAGAATTATCTCCCTTGCGCTGTTAATAGCCTTAACGCATAGTTTATTGACAAAAATATGGGTTTTACTTGGAAATATGTTATCGAAAATTATTTTTAATGGATATATAAGTGTTGATTATGCTTATGCTGGCATTTCAATATCGAACTAGAGTGTCAGACGCAAACTGGAGGAAAATTTATGGAAACATATAGATATTTTTTATTATGTTTCTAAAACTTTTGATCAAGTCTGAAGGCACATTGGGATAGTCAAGTGAAAGTTGGCTTCCAGAAGCTAAGCAAAGTATTACTAAGAAGCAGAAAATTGTCCTTAGAAATACAGAAAAGCCTACTGAACTGTTAATATCAGTCCTCCTATGTGGTAGTGAATGCTACACACTCCCCACACAGTTGAAGAGGAAGCTTGTAGCAAGAGAAATCTGGTTCTACAGAAGGATGACGAGAAAACCATGGACTGAACATGCAAACAACAATTTAGACAAAATGAAAAGAAAAAGGATACTTATATTTAACATTAAAAAAAGATAGTTGAAATTTCTAGTGCATGTAATGAGGAAAGATTTTGAAAAATTGTGGTGCTTTTGATGAAAACTAGTGTTGAGCTTGCTCTAGTCAATATTAACTACACTACAGGAGAAGGAAAACACAACATATGACATGATATTATTAGAAAACATTGTATTACACAATATACAATAAACAGTGGTTCTTAAGGCTTTTTTAACTTATCTGATTGAAGTCAAAGTCCTTGTCACATGAAAAGATATATTCTCTGGTATCTTCAATAAATCCATTTAATAGCAGTTAGAGAGATCATCTGCTCTGGTTAGGGTTTGAACAGAAAGACTCAGGACTAGGAGATTCATATTTTGGCACCAATTGGATAGAGGTCTGTGAATGGTTGAATTTTACAGAGCTTCATTCAATAAAAACTGGTGGTATGAATCTTCTTTTCTGTTGAACAAACAAAGGAAATGACTTGCCTAAGCTGAAAACTATATGGGAAAAAACAATTTTGAAATCCCGCTTAGGATCATCCCAACCACAAACAAATGAGATTATTTCATCAAACTAGTGGTGTTACTGCCTTGCTCGGGGTGATTTGATTAAAAAAAAAAAAAAAAAGTTTATAAAACAGAAGATTTCACAAAAGATGAGGTGATAAGCAAATTTTTATTTCCATCACCATAACTTTTCGAAAGAAAAGATATCTACGGCTTAAAAAGCTAACAAAGCCACACTGTGGAATCACATGTATTTCTATACAGTTCATCCACAGCTGCACTCATTCATTCTACATACACACACATGCGATCATCACATGATATCCTTATGCTTTCCCACATTTTCCCGGGATGTATAAAAAGCAGGGACACACTTGTTACAGACAGCAGTTCCAGTTCGAGTACTAAGCAAGGCAGTTGGCAATTTCAGCTGCCCACAATAGCACTATTCTATTGCGGGGTCATGTTCCTCAATCTCGTCTCATTCTCACACACACCCGCACTAATTGTAGGACACAATTAGTTGCCATTTATTTGTTTAACTAACATGTGGTTTCCAGCTTTCTCTTTTCCAATTTTTTTTTTTTTTTTAATCATATCACCCCAAGCAAGGCGGTGATGCCCCTGATGTGCATGGGGCTACTTAAGATTAAAATGATTGGAAAAGAGAAAACCGGAAGCCGCATCCTGGACAGGGAGCGGGGGATGAGCCTCTTCACCTGTTCAGTAGATATGGGTGGAGTGTGAGCCGGGTGATTGTTCAGTCTATCTACTCTAATTGAAAAAGAAAAAAAAAAGAAAACAGTGAAAAGATTGGTTTCTCACTTTAGTTTTTTTTTTTTTATTATTTTTTTTTTTAATTGGAGTAGATAGATCGATTGCTCGGTTCACACTCCACCCACATCTATTGAACAGGTTAAGAGGCTCATCCCTTGTTTCCTGTTTAGGACGTGGTTTCTGGCTTTCTCTTTTCCAATCTTTTCACTATTACGTAGCCCCCTGCACATCAGTGGCGTTACCGCCTTGCTCGGGGTGATACGATTAAAAAAAAAAAAAAAAAAAATGTGCACAAATTATAGTTGGAACAGACACTCAACAGGTACACACCATGTCAAAGAACTCTAAAAGACTAAAAGCCCAACTCACGCTGCTATACAAATTCTATCTTTTGTACAACTATCACCATGAACATTATTCCTAAACTTTCATACCTGAACAATTCCTTTCAGCAGCATTTTCATACATAATCTTCTTAACATTGTGTGAATCTTTCAACAATAATGAACATTCAAACTTATGCTAAAATCCGTAACAGTAATATTCACACAGACAATGGGAAACAATTTCAAACAACCAACTTCACATATTATTCAACATCTATGTATATTATGTATTCTTGTTAAATATTTGTTAATACACTGTATTGTTACAAATTAATGTTTTGTCAACTTCATTTCACCTTTTCATTACTTGTTTAATCAAGGATTTTCAATGCTTATAAAAATAATGGTGGATTGTAAGGATTTGGGTAGAATGTCCCTTTTGGAAGTGGCCTTGTGTCAGGTGAATTCCACTGAGAAATTATTCCAAATTAACCTTGCAGTACATTGTCCCCACAACACCAATTATAGAAAGGCTGTTAGTGTTAATGTTAGTTTTAAAAATAATTTATTTGAAATCATTAACACCATTAGATTTCACACACACAAAAAACATTTTCAGAGACACCTTGATTCCCCAGTGAAGAACATTAACTTATGGGATAAAGTTTTTTTAAATTCCTATAAAACAGCTAACTATTACAAAGCCACTTCTCACAACTACAACTCATTAATTGAAAAGATCTAACTAAACATTATAAAAAAGTAAATAATAGCATTAGTAAATAGTAAATATAAATTAGTAAATAGTAAATATAAATATAAATCTAACTAGCAAAAATATCACAGATAAATTAAAAATCAGTGATAGAATTAGTAACAAACTCGACATTGTTGGTTGAATTTTATTACTATTAATTGATCACTAACCTGATTTCTTCAAAATAAATACCCCATCAGGATTATCAATCCCACATGACCTGAAATTGGCAGAATTAGAAAAAAATATCCTTGAAAGAACTAATTTACAGATAAAAACATGGATTAACTCAATGGATAAATTAAATACCAGAGAGGTCACCAACTGGTTTAACCACATCATAAGACCAATTGTTCATTCATTGAGTTTGATATTGCAGACTACTACTCATCTATCCCCAAAGAGTAAACCCATTTACTTTGGCCTTAAAATTTGCCATGGAGAATTCCAACCTTACCAACGAGGAACAGATAATAATCATGAATTCTAAACAACTTGTATTCATCCACAATAAAAACTGGACAAAAACCAAATCTGACAATCTATTTGACATCACCAAATGATCACTAGACTCTGCTGAGTCCTTGTTTGTCTATTTATTCTGTATAATCTCACTGCATATCATTATTGAAGGCGTATGATTGTATAGAGACAATGGTCTTATGGTTGTAAAAATTCCACTAAAGTTAGGTACCTCCACTCATTTGCTGAAAAAACAGCATAGCATGATGTTAAAAGGCCCCAAACTTAATAAAAACAAAGTTTTCTCATCAAAATGTTTATGTTATTATTAAGAATAAAACTAAGAGGAAAGATCAAACTATTCCTTAATTATTTTATTAAATTTTCTAATCCTAACACGTTCAAAATTTTGTTGAAAAATTTTTTTTTTTTTTGTTAGTGAGTGGCCACATTTTTACAAGTGTTTACTATGGCAAATGTAATATTAAACAACTCACTTTTTTTTGCCGGTGAAAAAAAATTAATTTGGAAATTCTTGCAAAAATCAAATAATAGTCAGATTTTGATGACGCTTTCAGGACTTATTCACAAATGACTGAAATTATTTTTGAAATCATTATTTTTATAAAATCTTGGTAAAATTATTATTTTAACATATGTTCCCTCCAAGTTCAATTAATTTCCTGAAATTTCTAGAAATTGACTATCATTGCAAAATTTTGTTTTATTAATTAAATGCAAGACTCCTTGGGAAATGTAAATCAGCACTTTTTCTTTTTTTTTCTTTTCTTACAGTTGCTTCTATTCAAAAAATCTGCTCTGAATAGTAAAAACAAAAATGCAATAAAATTATGCCATTTTTATTTAGACAAACTTTTAATTGCTTTTATAAACAATATATATTAAGGATATCATAGCATGAAGAGAAAATAATTTTCAATTAATTCTTACTAGAAGTGTTCTTATTTTTATTTTTTAATTATAATAAATTATAAAGATTCAAAATCTTAAAATTTCTTCCAGTAATCATCCCAATTAGGTTATTAAGTTAATAAATGAAGACTATATTTACTAATTGAAAATTGAAAAGGTTAATACAAATCTTCATCCACCAAGATTTTTAAAATAATTAAAACATTTTTTTGTGTAAACAGATATGTCTCTCTCCTTTTTTTTTTCATTTTATGGTAGTCCATAAATGCCATATCATTAAAAGGTCACATGTTTGTTTACAAAATGTCCACTTATGTTTCATAAATTTATGTCAACTCCAGTCAATCATACTAGGCCAGATGCATAAAATGATTGATGACAGGGCTGTCATTGCCAACTTGAAAGGTCATCAAGTCAGACCTCCATGATTAAGAAATACTTTTATTCTAAATTTCATGCCATAAACAAGTAATATTTATTTTGAATCAGATTAAATTAATTTTAAATTTGCTAATTTTCCAAAAATAATGTGTTACAAATGTATATTTGCTCAAAAATGGCTGAAAATTTGAAAAAAAATTTAAATATCAAAATTTTAGATTCCAATCAATATAATTTCTGTTTGAAATCCACCAAAGTATTAAGTAAATTCAATCATTTAGCTTTCAATTAAGCTAAAATTGAAGCATCAAGAAAACTTTTATTTTTAAAAATTCAGTTTAAAACTTTGGTATCAAAAATGAGTGGAGGTACTGGACTAAAGCTGATAGAATTAGGAAATCAATAGACTGGGAACTGAAAAGTCTTAATCTTAAGGTTATAATTAACACCAATCTCAAAAAAGTTGACTTCTTAGATGTTATACTAGATCTTGTCAATAACACTTACCTTACTTAAAAACTAATGTCAATCCTATATACACGCATCCTAAATCTAGTCATTCCCCATCCATCACCAAGCACATACCCTCCTCCATTGAATATAGAATAAGTAATAACTCTTCCAGTGAAGATATCTTTTATAAACACTGCAAATTTTATAACACTGTCCTAAAAAACAATGGCTACAAATTCCCTGTCATTAAATATATCAAACAAATATAATAATAGCAAAAATAATAAAAACAGAAAAATAATTTGGTATACACCCCCATTCATGTGTTTTCAAATTTTCAAATTTCTATATACTCTTTTCCTAGCAGTAAAATATTTTATTACCAGATGAGGTACTAACAAGTAGCTCCAAAACGTAATAGCTCTTGTGTTTCAGTAAACAATAAATACTTATAACAAAAATATTACTCTCTCTCTCTCTCTCTCTCTATATATATATATATATATATGACAACAACAACAACAATATATTGATGGAGAGCAGTAAACAACCGTCCTATATACATATATATATATGGTAATTATTATTATTATTATTATAATAATGGCATACTTCGAATTAATAACTATAAAGTTTCTGTGTTAAAACACTATCATCAGGCAGTAAAATACATTTTATGGTGCCTAATGATGGTGTTTTAACAGCAAAACTTTATAGCTATTAAGTTGCTGTTTGCCATTATCATTATAATAATAATTTGTATTGAGCACTTTTTAAAGTAAATATTTAACTGTGGAATATATTTCCATCAGTAACCATTACTCATATATGCATTGTTCATTCAGCAATGAATTAGAACATTCTCAGCTATTGGACGTGTATAATGATAATATACACGCTAAAAAGTCTGCCTTCTTCTACCGAGCACCCATAGCTCAGAGGTAGAATCACCGACTGACACCAATTCAGTTGGGTTTCAATCCTGGGTAAAAAGCAATTGGCTGTCTAACCGTACTGATGAGCTGTGATACAGTGAAACAGATCTGTCTGCAGATGACTACACACACACACACACACATATATATATATATATCTTCCCCCACCATTAGCGATTTGCAAAAAACCAATGTAGTTTATAAATTAAAATGTCCATTTCGAGAATGCATCTTTAACAAACTAAATAATATCTACATTGGCCATACTACAAATTCGCTCTCATGGCATCTGACGTTGCACTTAAATGACAATTCAAATATATTCCGACATTTAAAACAACACGGTTATCAACGCACACTTCTGAGAAAAACGCTCGTTGAAAACACATATATACTTAAACAAGAAAATAATAAACAGAAACTCAAAATCCTGGAAGCTATCTACATTAAACAACTTAAACCTGGTTTGAATACGATCAATTTTGATATTTCCACTAACATACTCATATGCCTGCAATCGGATCAGGGACCACAACGCCACTATTTTATCACTGTCTTTGGCCATCTGCCACAGTAGGGATAGACTTGTATCTTCAATTTAATTCTCTTTATTGTTAATAACTTAAATGTTCTATGTTTACTGTGTGTTAATATTTATTCTTTGATAATGGCTTATGTGAGCCAAAAGCTTAGACCCGATAAAAAAATCAACAATTACTGTGATTTTTTTGTTGTCTTTCAACGATATCACCATCAAGTATATCAGACGGTACAAACAGATCCTACACAAAATTAATAGACAAAACCTGTCTATATTATTCAATGAAACCTGCATTAATATATATATATATATATTATACTCTCAGGATGAGGTAAAAAAACATGCACTGAATGTGTTCATTGAATGTTCTCATTTATTAATTCTGAACTTTATTGATAACTGCTTCATCTATGCTTGAAGCTTTAAGGCATTACAGCCATTTATGTTAAATACACATTGAAATGTACAATACTAATTGTACAGATATGGCAATAGATTAAGCACTTCATTAGAGCACATTGAAATGTATAAAATTATACTTAATAACACTTACTTTTGATTGCTTAATTGGAACATTTATAGACAAACTAACCCTGATTTCCTATGCATTATTCTGGCTGTTCTATAAGTATATGCATACTTGTGTATATATGTTATAATAATAAAAGGTATTCAGGTTCAGGTCATGATTTCTTTTTTTTTAGACATAGAATTCGTTAGTCTGTTTTTTGATGGTTCCACAATGTTAGATTGCTTATAATTTTTAAAAGGTGCTGAATTCTTATCATCAGATACTTCATCTGCTGGACAATTGGTAAAATAGTTATGAATAAGAGATAACTCCAGTGGATATAAGTGTTTCAGGCTGTGTGTTTTCACTGTTCCATCACCTCTCTTAATTTGTACATAACAAACTTTGTGGTCACTTCTGCTAAATAGTTTAATAACTCTGCCTAGCAACCAAAAGAGCTTGGATTTGATTTGATTTTTTTATGACTAGCACATCATTGGTATTGACTTTATTGAAAAATTTGGTTTTATGTAAATCCTTGCAGTTTTCTCATAGACTAAGGAAATATTCCTTCTCACTGTACCCATATGTGTCTTGCATAATCAATTCCAGTATATTGAAATGGAGATTAACCAATTTAGCTTTGTTTTTTGACAGGTTTGTTAACTTGGGGTACTTGAATGCAAGATTATTATATTTTTTGCTTTTGCAAGTATAGCACTTTGAGATCACTAATATCACTGACTGCCTGGTTTGGGGTATCCAGTATCCAGTTAATCCCAACTTGGTGACTGTGAATGGATAATGATCAAAAAGTTACCAGTTTAGATCTAGTTTAAGTCTTACCCAAGACTAGAGTAGCCAGTAAGTAACCAGTAAATGAATGTAGTTTAGTGGTACCAAGGACTATCAGTCAGTTAAGTGCCATATGTGATACACGCTTTGGGCGATCATGTTTTGAAAGAGACATGACTGACTGAGCAGAAGATTATTCCACAGTAGGTTGCCATTACTTTCTGCCATAGACTGGTTGCCAGCCAAGGCTATAGAACCCAATCTGTCCTATTATTTAACCCATAACTGAAGGGAAGAGATGGATTAATACCTTTCCCAAGGGTATTTGTGCATAAGTGAATGCAAGGAATTCAGCCAGAATTCGAACTCAGCTCCCCGATTTGTCGTTCTGAGTCGATATCCACTGCACTACAATGCACATCCTTGGACTATAATGGTCATTAAATGCAGTTTAACATGTTATCTAGGACTAAAGTGGTTAGGAGGTGCGACTTCATTGAGGGAGTAGCCACCTTCCGTCTTCAATAAACAGCTAGTATCAGGTTTGAACATTGTTGTTATTTGTCCATTAGATTTGAAGGCCGGTCTGTGAATAATCCAAATATATTTTGAAAAATCTTGAGGGAAACTTTAATTCTTTCTATAATTCCTTCCATCTCTTGATGATGAAAAATATTATTGTAAGCAGTATCCAATTCCATTCTTTCTAAAGAATGCATAGTTTTATCAAGCACTTTCAAAGCAAGTTGATATTTAGATAGCATTGATTTGATCCTGTCTTTGTGCCAGGATAATTCCACAAAATATGAATTGTCTTTGAACTCTATTGTTTTTTCAAATTTATCTATTTTATTTTTTGTCATCAAAGAATGGTGTACATTAATCCACAGCAAACATTTTCTCTAAGTTGCGTTCAATGTTAGATAACTGAAAGGTACATGGGAATATTTCAAGGTAGGTAGTTTAGTTTCAATACAAATTTTACTTGATGTTTGGGACACAAAGAATGTTCCAAAATTATAGTATGGTAGGTGTTTTGAACATTGGAAGCCCACTGTGTATATCAAAAATTTAGGCTGGTTCCAAAAAGGGCAATTCCATTTGGCATTTTCATGCTGAGCCATTCAGGCATCTAACAATTTTGGTATCTTCCATATATTGGATAATGGCCACTCCCAGAAATCCTGGAATGTTTGATTACCATCATTATTATGAGAAAAGGCTAATTTGTAATTTAATTTAGTTAAATAGGTTATCACTTGGTTAAAGTCATTGAACTTGAATTAAATATTAAATTTGTCATCTAACAAAATGGGAATAGGAAGTGATCTCCCTTTGCCTACATTTATTTTCAAGACGACTAATTGTAATTTCTTACTGGAAACACCTAGATAAGCTTTTACTTGGAAATCGATAGGATTCAGATTCCAGTCGGGACATTTTCTTGAATATTCCTTGAGAGAAATATGATCACTGGCTACCTCTGTTCAATAAACAGTTTATGGAGATTTTCTTAGCAGCCCAGCATAAGCTGACTTCCACTATAGGTAGGTGATTTTCTAAGTGCTGCTTAGATGTGGCACAAGGCCAAAAGTATGGGACACTCAGTGAGGACCAAACTCACTCACTCTGTTGCAACTGGTTCTAGCGAGACAAGCTTGCTGACCATTACGCCATGCCGAGGTGCTCCATAAGTTGCATTAAGTTATTTTCCTCATTTGTATAAGTGCTCACATTAGTAAAAAAAAGAAATCACCGTTTTACAATTATTGCACAGTGGTGTTATATGTCCCTTAGAAGATCATTATTTACAGGAAAGAAATAATCTATTTTGAAGTCCAGGACAACCTTAATTTTTATGTTTGCGACTGGAACATCTACTGCATAACTTCAGCTGCTTGCATCTGTCTGCTCTTCACTCATAAGTAGGATAATTTGTACACCTGCTCATGGAATGATCATGTGAAATACAAAATTTATATTGTGTCTTTTTAGAGCTGATGGTGAAATTTTTCAAGGCATCACCATTATTTTCCTTTTCATTGGATTTATTACTTTTGGTATCTTTTTCATATACATGAAAGGGCCTCTTATTTTTCATCAGTGTGCAAATAACATCATTAAATTCTCAAACACTTCCCTTAAGGAAGGATAATGATTATCTACCCTATGAATGATTTCCCACCTTAGAGAGATTCAAAATTGAAAAAGAAAAAAAGAGATATTTAACACTGAGAAATAAAAAAAACAGAGATTTAAAATTGAAAAAGGAAAAAGAGAGATTGAAATTAAAAAAAGAAAAAGTGAAATTTAAAATTAAAGAGAGAAAGAGAGACAGAGAAAGAGAGAGCTGTATAACATTAAAAAAGAAAATATCTTGACACCTTATGTGGTAGTTTATCAAATATAATATGGCTTACAAATTTGAATCAAGGAGAATCTTTCTAAAAAAATCCACAAGATTCTTAATGCGGACAAATCAGCCCTTACTTTGGCAAGTTATTATTTAACTATCACAAAATTGGAGCCATATTTAGAAGAACTGATTATTATTTCTTTGAAGATCTCATAAATTATAAAAGGCCCAAAAATTATTTCGTTAACAGACTTACTGCTACTACAAAATTGTCTTTTAAGGTAAGATGTGAAATTATTTGAAGAGCACAGCCAGTAAGATAGCTCTTTAAGAGAGCTAGCTTTGTTTTGTTAGAATTGATGGAAGTAGTAGAGTGATAAAATTGTGCTATTTAATTCTTGAACTCAAATTTAGAAGGACTAATACTGCTAAAAGTTGTACACTGTAATTTGGGAATTGAGATCATTGAATGGCTGTTTCAAAAGTAACTGGCTTCACTGTTATGGGATGTACTCATTTCTCAGATAGATTCTTCAATATCAGCAAGCCGATTATTGGCACTCATTTGAAAACCAAATTCAGTCACAAAACCACTTTCCTCTAAATCCAGGTTGGCTTTGATACTGCTGTTTTGTATTAGTTGACCACCCACCAATTCATTAACGACTCTTTTGAAATTGGATCATGATCTATGCGATTCAAAGTTGAATTAGGCATTTATCAAGATTAAAATATATTTTTTACAAGTGTATGTTGTCCTTTGTTAACAGTGACAATAGCTATAGCAGTTTTTTACAATTAGTACTGCTTGATCAGTTTTTATACTCACTTCCCCACACTCTTCTCTGTCAATCATTGCACCATGACAGAAACAAGACAGATTTGTTAAAACAGCTAACAACAGGTGAGAGAGAGGGGATATGTGGTTCATGCCTTTTCCAAAAGCATTAGTCTAAAGTAATCTTAGCCAAAATTCATACTCAGTTTTCCAATTCTATCTTCCATATTACAACTAACCTACATATCCACGAAAATATCTGGTGATGAGTTTGCAAACAAGAAGAGTTGGATTCGTGCTTTTTCAAGGCCATTAGTAAGCATGTGGTGATACCAACCGAACAAAAGCGATGGACCAGATGTTTGAAACCTCACAACCAAAAAGCAAATGACCAAAACTTGACGGTGCACATCCAGGTTTGTGCAGATGTTCCGGTTGAAAAATAAAAATTAATTAAATATTAAATTTCCAGTTCGAGCCTATGCGAATTTTATTTATTGGCCAATTGGAAGCCCAGAATCAAATACAAGTGTGAATCCCAAATGATCTGCTGCGATCCAAAAAGTCGAAATAAAAAGCCGATACAGAAAGCATCACCAGACAGACCGACGTAGAGACCCAGGGTAATTAGTAACTCCCTTGGCCTACATCAAGTGGGTTACTATGCTCGCCTCCCTTCACCTCTCCTTACAGTCTTCCCTGTCTCAAAATTACTTACTGACCTAAGGAGCGAATACATCAAAGACATTCCTTACTTACAACTCTCCCACATTCCTAAGCATTAATTATCTTTTCAGCATTTTATTGCCATGAACATTTTAACGTCCATTGGACCTATACTTCAAGTATTACTTTAATTGTAAAACCGTTATTGATATGTGTATATATAAAATGTTATTGTTCAACTCAATTTGCCTTTCTTGATTTATGATCATTTTATGACTTATAGTGGGCTATCTACAACAAGGCCAAATTCCATTAATCTGCAACAATATACAACTACCCTTCACTAGAATGGACTCCCACTATAAACCGGAAAAGAATGGATAAACCGCTATAAGCAACATCAGTTAAACTTAAAATTTCTTCTTACCAATTTCATTTTCAGTGTTAAAATTACACACTTTTGTAGTCTATTAAGATATCTGATGATGAGAAAGAGCACAGGAATATAAGACATTTCGCAGGAAGAGGTGAATTCATGCCTTTCCCAAAGAGCAAAACATAAGCAACCTGAGTCAAACTATAAATTTTTCTTGTCCATTTCATTTTCAAGGTCAAAATTACACACTTTTGCAGTCTATTAAGATATCTGTTGATGAGTGAAAGCACAGAAATATGATGAGTCAGTGAACAGGGTGAGGAGGATTCATGCCTTTTACAAGGCATTACTGTAGATTTAACAAGCAACCTCAGTGAAAATTCAGATTTTGCCTGCTAATTCTATTTTCAGTACTGAAATTACACTTTCTTGAAGTCTATCAAGATGTAAGATATGATGATATATCATGATATAGAAGATAAGAGAAAGCAAAAAGCGATATGGGATTATGCCTTTCCTAAGGCATGATGGGGAAATAAATTAGATATTAGTAATATCCACAAATATTTTTAGTCATAGTTTCTATATCATTGTTTTTAGTATTCTGAGATCAATACATGAAAAGATTTGTGTACAGTATGATTTTAGTCCATCTCTTTAAAAAAAAGTTTTCATAGAGGGTAACACTTTGTACTTAATTTGCATAAATGATAATATGCATACACACAAGCTTCACAAGAATATTTATTGAAAATAAGCAGAAATGTTTAGTCCCATGTATAGAGTTTAAAAATAGATACTGTACTTAATTTTCTACAGTATACCACATAATTTATTCTCAGTTGTTCACAAATTTATAGCTGTCTAACTACAATGATATTGAATATTCAAACCAGCCAATGGAAAAAGAGATTTAAGAGTGAAAAAGAAGATAGATTTAAAATTGAAAAGAAAGGGGAGAAATTTAAAATTGAAAAAGAAAAAGAAGACAGGACAGATTTAAAATTGAAAAAGAAAAAGAAGACAGGACAGATTTAAAATTGAAAAAGAAAAAGAAGACAGGACAGATTTAAAATTGAAAAAGAAAAACGAAGAAAGATTTAAAATTGAAAAAGAAAGAAGAAAGATTTAAAATTGAAAAATAAAGAAGAGAAATTTAAAATTGAAAAGAAAAAAAGAGAGATTTGAAATTGAAAAAGAAAGAAGAGAGATTTAAAATTGAAAAAGAAAATAGATTTAAAATTGAAAAAGAAGGAACAAGAGAGATTTAAGATTAAAAAAGAAAAAGGAAATTGAAAATTGAAAAAAAAAAAGAAAGAGATTTAAAATTAAAAAAGAAATTATAGTATCATATGCAAATTAGTAGACAAGTATAAATAGAGAATAACTGGAGAGGTAGGAAAAGAAAACTCTGTCATCACAAAGGATATGAGGAACTGTGCTATGACTACTACTACTACACACAAAGAAATGCAAAACGTAACAGAAAGAACAAGAGAGATTTAGAATTGAAAAACAAAAAAAAAAGAGATTTTTAACATTGAGAAATAAAAAAGAAGAGAGATTTAAAATTGAAAAAGAAAAAGAGAGATTGAAAATTGAAAAAGAAAAAGTGAAATTTAAAATCAAAGAGAGAGAGGGGAAGGGCGAGAGAAAGAGAGAGAGAGAGAGAAAGATGTATAACATTAAAAAAGAATAAAAAAAACCTTGACACAGTTTCTAAATAAAAATAGGGAGCCTAGGAACAAAAATTGGGCTACTGTCACACATTTTGGGTTGTAGCCAAATTTAGGAACCAATAAACATGAGAAGGTGAAACAAAGCCTGAGATGCTATATAAATAAAGCACAGTTAAAAGTAGTATTTTCTCTATTTCCAAAGAATGTAGAGGATCTCTTGAAAATGGAAGGAAAAATATCTTGTTACTTAACATTAGTGTCCTACAACATTTT
The DNA here is from genome assembly GCA_037127315.1 of Ascarosepion bandense. Taxonomy (NCBI): domain Eukaryota; kingdom Metazoa; phylum Mollusca; class Cephalopoda; order Sepiida; family Sepiidae; genus Ascarosepion; species Ascarosepion bandense. The sequence continues at coordinate 5,012,023 of JBBBDQ010000322.1, read as the reverse complement.
CACCAACAAGCTCTTGAAAACCTAACATCACTCATAAAAACAATAGAAAAAAGTTGTGAGTGTAATACTAGTAACCTTTTAGTTTATTCCTTAGAAAATGAATTTCTTTTTTATCATATTCACCCCAAGCAAAGCAATAAAGCCACTAAGACACAAGGGGTTAATGGGTGGGGAAGAATTAAGAAATAGAAAACATGATGATGGAGTGAGAACAATAGAAGTGTAATCAGGAAGATAGTTGATAACACTTGCTATTGCATTTAAATTTTTGAAGACCAAAGTTAACTAGAATACATGGAACTGGAAAAGAGTTCCACAAGCGAGAAATGTAAAAAAAGTAACTGTTAGCATAGAACTTACATTTACATATATCGAATTGATGAAACGCTGTTACCAATCTATTCTTTTTCTTCTATGTGCCTTGTCCTTTCAGGACGTAGGCGATCATGGCCTTCCACGTCTTCCTATCCCTGATGGCTCTTAGCACGCTTTCTCCTGTTACACCACGCAACCCCCATTCTGCCATCCACCTGCTCAAGAAGGTCAAGTACATTACACACTGTTTTCCCCTGTCTCTCCTTCCATCTATCTGGCCTGTTAGTATCAGGTTCTCCAAGCCCTCCTTCTTCATTGCATGTCCCAGAAACTTATGCTATCTCTTTCTGATCCTCAGTATTAATTTTTTGTTTGTTTTCATCTTTTCCAAAACCTCATCATTGCTCACAATCCATGACATCAATAGCATCCTCCTGCAGAACCACATTTCAGTTTCTTCAAGTTTTTCCTTCTTCTTTGATGATATTGTCCAGCATTCACTGCCATATTGAAGAACTGACATTACATAGCAATCCAGTACTCTCTTCTTTGTTTCTAGCAAAATCTTTCTTTCTCTTTATACTCTACTCGGCTTCTGGAATGTGTCCTTCACCATGCCAATTTACCTTTGGATATTTGTGCCGCACTTTTGGTCTTCTGTTAGAACACTTCCCAGGTATTTAAATTTTTGTACCTGTTTGATTTTAGTATCCCCCACCTGTATTTGGCCTTTTGGGCTGTCCTTTTTGCTGATGACCATGCATTTGGTTTTCTTGCTGTTTATTTGTAGTCCTTTCTTGTCACTCTCTTAAGTTACCTTCTGTAGGAGGTCTTGTAGTTTCCTTTCTGTTTCTGCTATCAGCACTGTATCATCTGTGTACCTTATCTTGTTCAAATTGTTGCCTCTGATGATAAATCCTGGCATAACATCTGGAGTCCTCAGAATAGTCTTGCTGTGCAAGTTGAACAGATCCAGTGAAAAGACACATCCTTGTCTTACGCACCTTTCTATCTTTGTATATCTGCTGAATTCATTACCTGTCTGTATGCAGGCAGTTTGCAGCCAGTAGAGATTCTTGATTATTCTTATGTCTTTCCTAAATATGTTGAGGCTACTGAGCATCTCCATCAATTCTTTGTGACGTATTTTGTTGAACACCTTCACATAATCGATAAAGCATAGGTACACGTCCTTCTTCATTTGTATTGCCCTTTAAGAGAGCATCCTAATCATAAATATGGTGTTCCGTGTTCCAGTGTCTTTGACAAACTTGCACTGTTCTTGTCCTATCTCCAGCCTGATTCTGCTTCTCGCTCTATTCATCAGGATTCAGATGATCAGTTTTGTAATGTGGCTCATTAAACTGATTGCTCGGTGGAGTTCACATTACTGTGCTTAAATTATCATTTACCATTGTGAAGACCTCATCCACACCATGAAAGTATTTATAGAAAAGGCACAGGAGAGTAACTTTATAGTGGTGGAAAAGTGACTGAAGCTGAGATGCCAAGTCAAGATCAATTATATTGCAGATTCTTCTTTGGATTTTATAAAAAATCTCTAAATATATAATAGGAGCATCAGTCCATATGTGATTATAATATTCTAAGCATAGACAAATGGTAGACTTACATATTTGTAAGATAGATTCTGGAGAGAAAAATTATCTAGCCCACACAGTGAATTACTTTCTTAGTAACAGATCTAGCAATGGATTCAATATAGTCTTTACACTTCATGTCACCCAAGAATATTAGCCTGAGAAGATGAGAAAAGGATAAAAGCATTGGTTGGTTGATTTGAAAAGGTACTTGACCAAAAGAGTTGTGAGTTCAATACTTAGCTCCAGCAGAGCAAACAAATATTTGAGTTATCAAGAGGAATTAACTAGAACTGAAATATCCAAAGGCATGGCATATGGAATTAAAACAATTTGTTCCTGTGAAGTAAATAAGAGGTTCAGTTGAAAATTCCAAAAAAATATCACCTGAAGAAGGTTGGAGTGTGAATATGGCAATAAATATGAGGACAACAATCCAAACAATGTAAATAGTGTAAATAGACTGTAGGTTGTTTTTGACATCGCTCGCCAATTTGACTTTACTGAACTGATCAAACTTACTATTGAAACAGTAGTAAATGGTCGTATCATCAGCATAGATACCAGCTGATGTCATCAGGAATATCATTAATGAAAATGAAAAACAAATTAGAGCCAAGGGTAGAGTCCTGGGGGCCACTTGCATTAGGACAAAAGGATCTAGTAGAGTGGCTGTTCATGATAAATTTAATTTCACAATTTTATAGAAAAGTCAGTTAAAAAAAATCAATTCAAATCCAAAGAACAAAAATTTCAGAACCACAATTTTTTTTTGATTGGCTAAAATTATTTTATTTTTCAGCATGCCTTTCTTTCTTTTTTTTTATAAGGGAAATTATGCATGATTTTTGGTATTTTTCAGTCACAAATAAGTAAGCTCTGTTTCTGCAAACTTTTGGTGTTTTTTTTTGCCCAGTTCAGGCTTTTCTTCTTCTTTTTATTTGAGGGTTATTTTCTCATTAGCTGAGAGAAGTTTAGAAAGAGAGAGAGAGAATGAATGAGTTAAGAGTTTTAAAGGAAAGTCCAAATGCCTTATTCTAATTTTAATTCTTTTTATTACTGTCTATACTTCTGAGATGAGGTAGTATTTACACTATTTACATTGTTCAGACTATTGTCCTCATCTTTATTGCCATGTTTATGATGTTTCAGCCATTGCACTCTCCAGCCTTCTTCATGTGCTAGGAATTTCAAAGTGAACTCTTTATAATGATCACTGGGGTATATCAATCTCATTCCATGTGTAATGCCACTTCTGGTAGCCAAGTAATTATCTCTCTTTGACTTAACTCTTTAAGTTATTTGTTCACCACTGCTTTAGCCTGGTAATGAACTCACAACTCTTTGGGTCAAGTCACTAGACTAACCAACATCTATCTCCACTGGGCCATGTGTCCTTTTTATTTTTGTTTATATATTTTATTTTTATATTTTATCTTATTTTAATTTTTCCATCAGGACTCACTACCTCACTAAGATGGAAGGTGTTGCTAGGAGTGAAAGAGAATGGGAAGACTTTAGTGAAGAGAAAGGACAATAAAAGAACAGGCTTGAGGAAGAGAGAAGATGGTGATAATGCTACCAAGACACAATAGGTTATTGGAAGTGAAAAAGAATGAGAATACTTTAGTGAAGAGAAAGGACAATAAAAGAATAGGTTTCAGGAAGAGAGAAGATGGTGATAATGCTACCAAGATGCAATAGGTTATGGGGAGGGAAGATGAATGAGAAGATTTTAGTGAGGAGAAAGGACAAGAAAAGAACAGGTTTCTGGTAGACAGAATAAATACACTTCAAGTTGCATTTAAAACTTTGAAGATTATAAGTGGCAGGGAAGTAAGATTTTGGATTGTTAGACTAATTCTTTTTTTTTTTTTAATTACAATTTTTTTTTTTAGGTACAAATCCTTATATTTAACACATAGCTAAAATTAGGCAATGTATTCATACCTGTCCCAAGATTATTTGCACATAAGTGAATGTAACAAACCTGATTGGAATTTGAACTCAGTTCTTAAATTTCTCATTTGGAGCTGCTATCCATTACAACACTAACGCATCCTAACAAGCAATAAAAGCTTTCTATTTTTTCTTCCTTCACTCACTATTCTTACTATCTTTTAAGAGCCATATTAAAACTTCTGATCTGAATGCAGCCTCATTGCAGACTGATGTTTACTTTTTTAAATAGCCCATATCTTAGGAAATCACTATTTTGACTGCTGCTACAATCAAAAACCATATGTTGATTCATAGCACTCTCTTTTTAAACTGATTTATTTTGAGCTAGACAGTTTATTTGGTCAATGGCTGTCTACACCATACTGAGAAAATGAAATAATAAAACAATATCAATTTATTCTGTTTTACCTTCAACTACATTAATATAAGAAAATATTATTATAAGAAAATACAGCCAACACCATTATTACTACTCAACTCTAACTGGCATAACATTATTTTCAACCAGTACATACATCTTATGTTTTATAGAAATTCAATTATAGGAAATATAATTTTAATTATATATTTAATTAGAAAAAATAAAAGAATATGTTAAAGATTAGCTAGCATTTCAAACATTTATATTTTAAGTTTTAATATCAATTTAATTTAATAATTTATAAAATTTATTGATAATTTATAATTTTATAATAAATAATTTGTACATTTTTTAGATTTTAACAATTATAAATAATTTATTAATTTAGTTTAAAAATTACTAAAGATATGAAAACATTTAAATATGATTATGAAAAAGTTTCTTTCCTAAACAAAAATTTTTTTGTTCAATTGCTTAATGCAAGTGAGTGCAAGAAAGTTTCTCAACCTGACCCGTTTCCCAGAATTTGACTGAATGACCGAACATCAGAATTTTACTTGAAATCCCTTCTTGGTTAGATCAACAACCTTTCAGTTTCCCATGCTTCATAGTAATTATTAGATCAATTTATCACATGACCAAATACCAGAATTTTATTTGGAATCCATTCTTGATCAGATCAGCACAACAGCATTTCAAAATCCCTTGCTACTCTCTGGCTGTGTTAATATAAAATTGCGATATAAAATTCTACTGTACATCATCTACCTCAGATTATTTAAATAGTGTTATTAAGTGATAATGTGATCTCCCCTGAATTACTATGGGAACCTAAAAGTATGTTGATTCCAAATTAAATTCTGATATTATTATTAGTAGTAGTAATCCTTCCATCATCCCTTGGTATGTAGTAGTTATGGGGTGAGGGGTTCCTTCATCATTTAGTAACAATATTAAAATATACTTCTACTTTATGTACAGTATAATTTTATATTAACAGAACCAGGGAGTGCTTGAAAGCTCTTGGTCAGATCTACTTCACAAAATCTGACCAAATGAACAAACATTAATTTTTTTTACAGGAAGGGCATTTTTGATAAGGCTGTGAATGTTTCAGCATCCTCTCATAATAGATTAATGTGTGTGTGTGTGTGTGTGTGTGTGTGTGTGTGTGTGTGTGTGTGTGTGTGTGCACTAAGAAGACTGCCACAATGAACAAGAAAATGTAAAAAACCAACATCCAAATTACTAACTAGTCATAATAGGTCACCTTGACTTTAACCAACCAAGGTGAAAGACATTTCAGTTACAAAGAGGTCAACAAATATGTATGGAAACTCCTACTTGTCATGATTATAAATTTCAAACACTCAGTATTTATAAAAAAAAAATGATTTATAGTACAGTTTTTGAAACATTTAAATACATTTTAGCTAATGTCTCACTTATAGTGTATTCCTTAAGTTAAAGAAGGATTTATGAAAAATATTTTTGTACATGCGATAATAATAAACAAATGTTCAGCTGTTTTTACAAAGACTTGGAATAGAAATAATTGTTGTTACTTCAAATATTACTATGAGTAACAAAATGAAAAAAATTACAAAAGATAGCGGAACCCCTTGGAATTTCCACAGAAGGATAATTATGATTTCCTAGAAAAATTTTATTTTGTCATGATAGTAACATCTTAATAAATAAAATAAATTAATAAAATAATAAAATTTTAAAAGAATTGTTTTCATTTTTTATTATCATTATTAAATAATTGAATAATATATAACGTTTTAAAAATATTTTAGAATCTTCAAAGAATTGATTGCAAGTGAATTTTTTAGTTAAGAATTGATGATTATATTGCCTATCTAAAATTGAAAAGTTTAATAAAATTGTTTTATGATTAATCCAAAATTTTTTTTTCTTCATAGTATAATGTCCTTAATAGTTATTATTTATTCCAGCAATTAAAAGCTTATCAAATTAAATTATATCAGAGTTTTATTGCATTTTTTATTTTACTCTTTGGAGAAGATTTTTGGATAATGATTGCAAACTTAAAATAAAAGAAATAGTAGATTTATATTCCCCAATGAGTCTTGTGTAGAACAAATAAAACAAAAGTTCTCCATCAATATAAAATTTATTAAGATTTCATGGATTTACATGGAGGGGGGAGTAACAGAGGTAAAAAGAAATATTTTTATAAAGATTTTTAAAAAATAATAATTTAAAAAATAATTTAATTAATTTGTGAATGAGTACTGATAGTTTCATAAAAATTCAACAATTATTTGATTTTTGCGAGAATTTCCAAATTAATGTGTTTGTCCCCCAAAAAAGTGGGTGATGCAATCATTATGTTTCCATTGTAAAACAGTCGTAGTGTTTCTTTAGCCACTAACTCAAATCAAAACAAAACTTTCTGATAAAATTTCAAAAATGTTAGAAGGGATAAAAAATTTTTAAAAATAATTAAAGTTACTTTAAATGCTCCTGTGTCCATTGTAAACAGAAAAGACCAACTGAGTAATGGCCAAGGGTGTAGAGGCCAGAAATTTTGTTATTAGGTTGCGGATACGACAACATACCTACCTATTTTTACTATATTGTACAGTACACACATATATACACACACACACAATTACTCTACAGCCACCAGCTTAAGCTGCTACTGATACAATAATATTATAAGTGCTCTCCTATTACTCTCTCACTCTTTACTACCCTTCTGTTTGGCAAAGGTGAGCGAAAGGCTGAGGAGAGTAAAAAGATAGAGGGGAAGGAAAAGCTCATTTAGAGAGTGTGGTGTACAGTGGGGAGGGGTGGTAACTAAGTAACTAACTAAGAAAGGAACAAGCAGAATTATAATATAGATGAGAATGCACTCCAAACAAGTTATTTCTTGAAACTTTGAGATGAAACATACTCTTTGTTTGATTTTATTATGCAAATTAATGTCTTCATAATAAAATTTGTATTAACAAAGACATGCTACTCACATTTTCATGTATATTTCATGCTGATATATACATATGTGATTCTCATCTTATAATATCTATCTTTATTTAAAATACAGAAAATGGATTGTTTTAGGGACTTTTTTTACAGCTTGTTTTGGGGAGATGTTTCATTTTACAAAATCTGACTTAAAATTTTATCTAAACTTATTTATAAATGGACTAAACTATCACCTGGTTTACACTCCACCCACATCTATTGAATGGGTGAAGAGGCTCATCCCTTGTTTCCTGTTTAGGATGTGGTTTCCGGCTTTCTTTTTTCAAATCTTTTCACTCTTACGTAGCCCCCTGCACGTCAGTGGCGTTACCGCCTTGCTAGGAGTGATATGATTAAAAAAAATAAAAAATAAATTAAAAAAATAAATTTGTCTGTGTGTGTCCATTACCTATAGACGCTGAACCGATTTTCTTGAAAATTTACACAGTTATACTATAAGCGTCTGTGAGTGTTCTTAGCTAGGTTTTGTGACAAGGTACCCCTGATAAATATCGAAAATCAATAATCAAAAAAATCAAGTTATAGAAGGAATGGTCCAATTTTAATCAAATTTGATACACTCATAGACAAAGACATAAGAAACGGTATTCAGAAGTTTCAAGGTTGCAGTTCTTACAATAGTACAGAAAATCGATTATATATATATATATATATATATATATATATATAAAAGGCAAGATGTTTGTGTGTGTGTTTGTTTATCTGCCTGTATGTCTGTATTTTTTTCAGCCCTTTTATTTTATTTTTTGCTTCGTGTTTGGCTCTAAATAGGTATAGTTGTAGTTCTTAGTCTCAGCCATGATACCATTTACTCAGAGGACATATTTAACCTCCAAAATTCAGTTTACGATGAAAAAAACTTATTTGATATCGATAACAGGAAATCCAAATTTGACTTACATCCATTCATTTTTCTTTCAGTCTACAGTTTTGCTTTAACTGGAAACAACTATTGCTTTTTAGTCTTTCGTGCCAATGTCCAAAGAGTCTGAACTCCAGGACCATGGATTAGTTTTAAAGCTTTCATTACACCCGAGCAACGCGGGGCTATACTGCTAGTTTATAAATAAATCCAAAAGATGTTGGCCAAAAAACATATATTTGATTAACCTGTTAACTTATATACCTGAATTAATTATTTTATTATTTAATGTCAATATGGGTGCCTTGAGATTCTTATAACCTTCAAAATTTCAAATTTATTTTATGTAGTTTTTATTATTTCTTAGATATTTTCTTTGATTGAATATTATCTTTCATTCTTATATACATTTCTTTTAATAATGAATCCCAAGTTCTCTTGTGGATTGATATCTGGAAGAATTAATCTGATGTCTTTAAAACTTTTTTTGGCAGCTTGAACTTCTGTTTGTGTTACTTTTTAAAGAAAAAATATTGTAACTGTGACAACCATCATGGTATAAATAAAGTTAACACAATGGTCAACATCACTGCCGAGATCACAACTATCAGCATAGTTAACATAGCCTCCGAGATCACAGTTATTAACATGTTTAACATAGCTACCAACATCACAACTCTCAACATGGTTAACATAGTTGCCAAGATCACAATTATCACCATGATTAATATAGCCGGCAAGATTACAACTATTACCATAGTTAAAATAGCTGCCAAGATCATAACAATCAACATGGTTAACAATGCTGCCAAAAAACAAACTATCAGCATGGTTAACATAGTTGCCAAGATCACAACTATCAGCATAATTAACTGTTGTATCCTTTAAAGAGGTTACAAACAGACAAGGTGGTACTCAAGTGAAAGAACAGCAACATGAGTGTCATCTAGACAGAAGAGAGGTTTATTGTAAAAAATACACTACAGAAAAACAGGGAATCTGGTGGCAGGCTAGCAATTGCTGAAGCATGTCACAGGTATCTCCTGTGCTCACTATATTGCTACTAATATAGTCAGTCCACATAGGAGATAGGGAATGTGATACATTCTATTACAACACCTCCCTCTGAGCTAATTTTCTCATGAAATTTTGCTCTTTTTGGGGTCAGGACATAATTATTTGACTTTTTTCCTCTTCCTAATACTTTTACACCAATTTTTGTGCAGGTGAGGTTTGAGGCATTAGCAATTTTCAGGAAACTGACACTTCTGGCATTGGCAAGGTTGGATATACTTCTATTGATACTGGTAGAGATATAGGAACTGGTATTTCAGATGTGTCATATATTATCTCCATTAGTAATTCTACACTAGGCCTGACATCTTTCATATGTCGTGGCCTTAACTGATTTAAATGTCTCTTACAATCAAATCTTCTTCCTTTGAGCATGTATATCACTCTGCTAAGTCTTTTGGTCATAATTCCATCTTCCCAGAAGCTTTTTCCACCTTTAAAATTTCTGAAGAAAACTCTGTCTCCTGGTTTGTAAAATTTGGTCACAAAGCTTTCTTTTTCTACTACTAGGCAACAGCTTGTCAAAACACTGACTGAATTTTTCATGTGAATATCAGTTTAGATGGTGATAAGCTTGAATCTATGTTGTGATTGGGAGTAAGTCTGTAAACCACTAAAAACCTTTCTATACTCCTTTCATCAGTGTCTATGCTGTGATTCTTTCTAAGAGCTTCTTTAAAAGTGTCTACAAATCTTTTTGCTTGCCCATTTGTTCTCAGGTGGTAAACAGAAGTCATAATGAAGTCTACAGACATGTGCAGAAATTCTTAAATTCTCTGCTGGTAAACTGTGTCCTGTTGTCACTAATAAATGATTTTGATACACCAAAATGACCAAAAAGCTCATTTAGTACATTCACAGTATTTGCAGATGTCGGATGTCTACACTTGAATATTTCAGGCCACTTGGAGAAACTGTCCACAATTATAAGGTAGTAGTAATCATTTATTGGTCCAGTGTAGTCAATGTGTGACCTTGTTCACAGGACATCCATTTTAGGCCATGGCTGAATCTTCATTGGTGGTACTTTTACCTCAAGTTGACAACCTCTCCACTCTTTCACCATTTATTCAATCTCCTGGTCCATCCTAGGCCAATATATATAGCTACGCATTATGGATTTCATTCTTGACATCCTCAGATGACCTATATGAAGTTCTTTCAAGATTTTCTTTTGTAATGTATATGGTACTACCACTTTATCTGCATATAACAGCATTTGCTCGCAAATTGAGAAAGGTGATATTTTAGATCCTTTTTAAGTTTTTCTTTCGATCATACCTGTTTCTTTATTTTTTAATGAATTTATCCTTCTCACCTGCTATTTCTATATCTTCTAGAGTCATGAATAACTCCCGAATTGTATTGCATAGTCATACTAATAACTCTTTTTTATCCCTTAAAGTAGCTATCACTGTGTCTTCTAATGGTTCTTCAAATTTTGGAATCAACCTAGACAAACTGTCAATGTGTTCTAGTTTTTTCAAGGGTAACTATTCCATCTTAAAGTTGTAGTTTAACAAAATTATTCCCCAGCACTGTAACCTGTTAGCAGTGTGCATGGGTATCCCCTTTTTTGATCCAAAAATTGTTAGCAATGGTCTATAATCCGTCTGTTGTGTAAATTTCTTTTCATGGATGAACCTGTGAAATTTTTTAACCACATAAATTATGGCTGAGCTTTCTTTCTCAATCTAGCTATAACTTCTTTCTGCAGGAAGCAGGGTTCTGGAAACATGGGCTATGGTCTTTGTAGTCCCATCTTCAAACTTATATAGAATTACCGCTCTGATCCCATAGTTGCTAGAGTCAGATGCAACAATTATTTCTTTTTCGGGTCAAAATGTGCTAACGATAAATCTGATACCAGACAGCTTTTTATTTTCCGGAAAGCATCTTCGCATTCTTTAGACCAAATCCATTTTGCATAAGTCATTTAATGGGGATTTAAGATCATACATTTTGGGAATGTAGATATTGTAATAGTTGGCCAAACCTAAAAAAAACTGAAAATTAGGGACCTTGTTTGGTAGTGGCATATTTTTATTAGCTTTGTCCATTTCCAGGATTGATCATCTTCCATTCTTGTTGATTATTTGCCCCAAATATTTGATTGGCTTTACGAAGAACTCGCATTTATCTGAACTTAGCTCAAAGCCTTATTTATCAGTCTTCTGGAACACTACCTTGATATGATTTTTGTGCTGTTCATTGTTTTCACTCTTTAGCAGAATATCATCCAAGTATGCTATGGCAAATTTCAGCCCAGTTAACATGGTGTCCATTATTTGTTGAAACAATCTAGGAGCCACCCTTAACCAAAACAGAAGACAATTTAGCTTGTAGAGTTCCTTCTATTTCAGAAAACACTTTGCCACCATTCAGTTTATAAAATATTCTCTGGTGAAGGTAATGGGTATGTGTGATATTTCAAACAGTCATTAAATCCGGTTGACAAATCTGTACAAATTCGGATTTTTTTGTTCTTTTTCCTTACATCCACTGTAGGCATAGCCCCATCTGAGTAGTCAACTTTAGAAGTTACAGCCATTTTCTCTAGCCATTCCAGTGGACTCTAAAGCTGAAAATGGTACTTTCCTTTTTGATTTTAATACTGGTCTTATGTTGTTTTTAAGTTTGAACCAGTCCTCAGTTTTTGTGCATTGTCCAAGACCTTCAGAAAACACGCATAGAAATTCATTTTCAGATCAGAAATAAATTGTTTAGTTTTTTCAGATTTTTCCTTTACTGACACGTCCACTTTGTTGCAAAATGAATTCACAGGTAATTTCCATAAATTGAAAAGCACCATCCAATCCATACCAAATAAATTTGTTGTACCTGGAAGAACATAGATTTTTTTATTTGAAAGTCCTCTCCCTAAATGGTATGTTGCAGCTAAATTTGCCACTGAACTTTAGCTTTTTCTCAGACACTCTTCTAGCTAATTTTTGGTACTCATCAATGATGGACAAACTATTTTCTTCCATGTTTGTTTATTCACAATAGAAATGTCTCTTCCAGTATCCAACAATAACTTCACCATATGATCATTTATTTTCATATTTACCCATTTCTTTTTCTCACCCTTTTCAATTTAATTCTTGGATAAAACAACATTTACTTTTGATTTAAATTTTTGCTTCTTTCTTTTCTGTCTATACCAACAGTAGGAGCTTTTGTGACTGACATAGCCACACTCAAAGCAAACCTTATCCTTAAAAAATAGTCCTTTTTTGAATACAATCCTTCACAGGCATCACACTGGGATGTTTCAGCTTACACTTTGTAAATTCTGGTTGTTTTATCACTTAGACTTGAGAAATTTTCCTTTCTTTGTCTCTTTTTACATTTATCAGCCTCTGGCATTCTTCAGTCATGTTCTGTAGCCTAATTTGGAGATCTTGCTCCATAATTGTCAGAACCATTGATCTGATGCCTTTGTCCTTCACTGCTGTAAATCCCTGGATGAAGATTAAACATTCAAACATGTTAACTGAAAGGTCTCCTAATTTAAACAGTTCACATTGTGAATTTACATTGCCTGCATAAGTCACAAAGTCTTAATTCTCTTGTTTTACAATGTTTAAACACTTATATTGGGTATGATACAAACTGTCTCTTTTGTTGAATATTCCTGACAAAATCATTATTGCTGCCTTGAATGAGATTTTCTCCAGCTTTTTAGAAAAATTAAGTTCCTGTATTTAGTGTTCTTCTCTGTACCTAATTTTTTAACTAACAACATCGTTCACATGTTTTCAAAAAAATAATCTTGGACCTACAAAAATAGGCAGGGATTGTTACTTCATTATCTGGGTCATACTTGAATTCTGATAACGAATTTGATATTTGGGGGAAAATCCGTAACCTCATTCTTCTGTTGTTTTAGATATTATGGTTTTTCACAATAGGTTAGTGTCTTCTGCTTGTTGTTTTCATAATTGCATCAGTTCATGTTGAAAAATTTTGGGAATTTTTCCAATTTTTTTTAACTTACTGTAACAACTGTTGCTGTAATTGTTGTTGCTGCTGCTGTTGTAACTGCAAACTGGCAGTTGTTCCATTTTTGTTGAGTAATTTCACCGAGTATTTTCAATGAAAGTTGCTCAAATCCGTAATTACTACTGTTGTGCATTTTACAAACAGTGTCTTGGAGTCTTTCTCGCTGTGAGTTAAAAAAAGAATCTCTTGTCGCCACTGTTGTATTCTTTAAAGAGGTTACAAACAGGCAAAGTAGTACTCGATTGAAAGATCAGCAACACATGCATAGATGGAAGAAGAGAGGTTTATTGTAAGAGAATACACTATGTCAAGACAGGGAATCTCATGGCAGGCTAGTAATTACTGAAGCAAGTCAGAGGTATCTCTTGTGCTCACTATATATGGATACTAATATAGTCAGTCCATATAGACAATAAGAAATGTGGGACAATCCATTACAACATTAACATAGATGCCAAGATCACAACTATCAACATGGTTAACATAGCTGCCAAGATCATAACTATCACTATGATTAATATAGCCGTCATGATCACAACTATTAGCATAGTTAACATAACTACCAAGATCACAACTATCAACATGGTTAACATAGCTGCCAAGAACTATAATTATACCTACTTAGAACCAAACCCAAAGCAAAAACTAAAATAAAAGGGCTGAAAAACTGATTTTGATCAGACCTGGTATTTTGTCTTTTATATATATATATTATCGATTTTCTGCACTATTGCAAGAACTGCAACCTTGAAACTTCTGAATATCGTTTCTTATGTCTTTGTCTATGAGTGTATCAAATTTGATTAAAATCGAACCACTCCTTCTATAACCCGATTTTTTTTATTATCAATTTTCAATATTTATTGGGTGTACCCCAACACAAAACCTAACTAAGAACACTCGCAGATGCTTATAGTACAACTGTGTAAATTTTCATGGAAATCGGTTCAGCCATTTTGGAGTCTATAGGTAATGGATACACACACACACACACACAGACACACACACACAGACAAAGTTCCATTTATAAATAAGTTTAGATTTAGATATTTTCATGAAAATTGCTTTAATGAGCTTTCCTCCTTGGTGCCTCAACTATATGTATTTAAGTGTGCTACTAGATTTGGATATACGGCTATATTCTTGAAATAGCAAGATATATCCTCAAGTTCTACTTTGATCATTTTTTATTTATTCGCCTGTGAAACTCTCACCTAGTTTCCTTCTTTCCTGCAACCTATAGTATTCAAGAGTTTAAATCCATTGTCAATCACCATGTTCTATCTTTTTAACCCAGTTCTTTTAATGACCTGTCTCCTCACTAACATCTCATTTTCTTTTCACTAACCCCTTTATGTTTTAGTGACATTATCACCTTGCTTGAAGGGAAATTGATTAAAAATAAATTCTACCTGTGCATTGTCCCATTACCTGTTATTTTGATTGTGGCTTTGTTATGGTGATAAACAGTTCAAAGAGTTGATAAATGTGTATGTGAGCAATCTTATAATTGCAAGCACTGCTGAGGCAGTACTTGCTAAATGACTGATATATCCATTGTCATCATTGATAAGTGGAAGCAAATCTCAGTTCAGTTATTGTTTTATTTTATTATTTTTACCACCAGAATTATATGTATTACTCAAATTATGCAAGTCAATGTTTTCATCATAAAATTAGTATTAATCAACTGATGCTAGGAAACTATACATTAAATATTAATGTTTCTACTGGACATAAAATGGAGGATCAGTTTATAATTGTTATTAAGTAATAAATTGATTCACACTAGAATTTTTTTATTCATTTAACCACAAGCAAGATAATAAAAAACATTAATATGCAAAGAATTACTGATAGTGAAAGAAACAGAGAAGGCAATAAAAGAACAAGGTTCAAGGAAACAGAAGTTGATGATTGACATTAAATTTAAAGTTATGTCATTGACAGGAAAACAGAATTCTACAAGTGAGATGTATGGGGCAAGAAATTATTAGCATAGAACTTACAGTTACAAATAGCAATTTCAGCAGTAAAATTATGAGACCTAACTGCTAGTCTAGTACTGTGTTTAAATTAGTGAAGTCGAGAAATCAACAAGAAAATCTCATCAGAACAATTACTATGAAAATATACATAGCAAAGGCAAAGGAAAGCTACATTACGATGACAGGGAAAGTGGCAGAAGTTAAGATGCCAGGTGAGGACTAATAACATTGCAGATTGTATTTTATCAAGAATCTCTAGTTAAAAGACAAAAGTACCAGATCAGATGTGGCAGCAATATTTATTGCACAGATGAATGTTGAGATTATAACTATGCATGATAGATTATGGCAAGAAAATTGCCTTGCATGACAGAGTGAACAGACTTTCCTAGAAGCAGACTTAGCAGTTGATCCAATATAATTGTTCTACTTTATATCAATGGAAAACATGGGACCAAGAAATTGCAGGGATGTTGTTTATCTGGAGGTTAGCATCAGCTATACTGATGGAAGGCTAAAAAAAGGTTCTTCAAGATGTTTAATAGAGAGTAGTTTCATTTTAGAGGCATTAAAATTGAAAAACCATTTCTTGCCCCAGTTAACAAGAAATTGAAGGTCATTTTTGAGATCACTTGCCAATTTGATCTCATCAAGCATATCAGACTTACAATTAAGAGAGGAGTAAATAGTTATCTAATATACTGATGAGATCAAGAAGGTCATTGATGAAAATAAGGAACAGAGTGAACCCAAGAATAGATCCTGGAGGATGCACCCCTAATTACAAAAAGATCTAGAGGAATAGTCATGCAAAACAAATTTGATTATGTAGTTTGATAATAAAAATTGGCAGTCTTCATGCCTGCAAAATATGGAGTGTCAAAAGAACAGTTTTTCTCTTGACACCGCTATTATTTTAATTTTGATGTTGGACATAAAGAATACACTGGCAAACCAAAAAAGTTTGAAGATGAAGAATTGGAGGCATTACTTCATGAAGACTCATGTCAGGTACAAGCTGAGCTTGCATTAGAAGTTGATGACACAACAATTTCAAAATGTATGAAAGCATTAGCAATGATTCAAAAGCAAGGACATTGAGTGCCATAAAAATTGAAGCTGAGAAATGTCAAACAGCATCTTGTCACAGGTGAACAACTGCTTCAAGTAATAAAGAAAGAAAGTAAGAAAGAATGAAGGATATTATATAGTCTTTCTGAGTATTTATATATTTCTTCAGCAATTTATGGGGACAATGATGCTGGAACAAACACCATCTGGAACAAATGATGCTAGATGAGGACGATTAAACTTCTGTGGCAATGATGACTATTAAAACTTCTCAAATCATTTTTCATTTTTGTCAGCAATTAAATCTACTATCAATTTGTCAAGGATTACCTCTCAACCTGACTTTCACAGAGGACAAATTTCACAAACTCTTTTTCTGTCTTTTTCGTTGTCCTTGTCAGCAACAACAACAATCTGAATCAAATGACTTTGTTGAAAGTAATAGACAGGACCCAAAATGTAAATAAAATGTAACCATATATTTTATTCATTTTTTTAAAGAAAGGCATCTTTAGTGGGTGAAGGAGGTTCTTCGATCTGAGTTGTGAGCACCCTTCATACAGAAAGGATTCACCAGCCTAAGAAGGCTGGCCCTTTCTCCAAGCTGTTCTCAATTCAACTTTTCTCCTTGACATTGGAAATCAAACTCTAACAATTACTACTAAAAAATGTAACTCTGTCAGTTAGACGCCACTTCTGCTCTACTGACAACTATCTTTCAATGCAATTTTGTTTCTACAAGAGCTAACCTCTGTTGACCTTGCAAGCTATAGCAAAAATTCTGAATCCAAACATTTTTTGCATCTGTTTGACATTTTCAACAATACCCATGTTTTCAAATCTTGAAACATTTGCATCGCTAAGCACAAATACACTTAATGTCAAAAATCTACTCAGACCAAAATATCATAGCAATGAATATTTAACATTCCTTTCCATCAATTTTTCAAAATGTTCACCCATGAACATTTTAAGTGCCTTTTTTCTTCTCATGACTAAAAACTCTCCACCATATTCATGTCACCGTACAATAATTTACACAATATGACATGATAAAAATATCGCGATAACACATCAACAACTAAAAAAATACACATCATATCAAAGGTGACATCCCTCTCTCTTCCATTGTGTGCATGTGTCTAGCTTGCAAATTTTATTGATTAAAAAATTTTAAGTTAGTCTCCTAACTTAGACATAATAAAGACAAAGACCAGAACATGATTTACATAAAAAATGTTTTCCTTTTCTTCTCTTTTTTCTTTCTTTTAACTTCTACTGAGCAAGTCACCCATCTACACATACTGAGATGTGTTTGCACTTCAATGTGGAGTAATAGTTAGTGACAGAACAATTACACCTGAGCAGTGAACTTGACACTCACCAGGTTCTCCAGGATTTCAACCTTTTGCCACATCTAAGTTACACTTAGAAAATCACCATTCCAAGATGTGTGATTACAAGACCCTAAAAGAATTCATATTTTCCACATACTTCTGTCAGCTTCTAAAGTTTTCTGCACATCTTGGATTTATTATTTCCACATCTGATCTTATAGCATTCTACTGCAACAGTGATAACACTTCAGTTTTATCACTTGGATTGTTTCGTTTTGTTCCTTTACTCTATTTTTTCATTTATTAATTTGTTCATTCAAGCACCAAACACAATCCACATACTAGCCACTAAAGGACTGATTTACTTCAGTTATGCTTTGCCACTTTTAATTTTTCTTTTAGTAAGCTTGTTGTCAACTTTGCCCAACTCCTGAAGTCAAACCTTAAACCCCAAAAAAGTTTGTTTTTTTTAATCATATCACCCCGAGCAAGGCGGTAATGCTACTGATGTGCCGGGGGCTATGTAAGAGTGAAAAGATTGGAAAAGAGAAAACTGGAAACCACATCCTAAACAGGGAACAAGGGATGAGCCTCTTAACCTGTTCAATAGACGTGGGTGGAGTGTGAACCGGGTGATAGTTTAGTCTATCTACTCCAATTGAATGCACAATGCACTGGAAGAGAAAAGTAAACAGCACCTAATTTTTCATTTTTCTTTCTTTTCTTTTTTTGTGACCATTATTTTTTTGTTTTTTTTCAGTTTTACTCTTTTTTTTAACACAACGTCAGAGAAAGTCTGTAAAGTCTGAAAAGGTTTTTTCTTTTCAAAAAACACACACAAGAAAGTTTCTATAATGTCGAAAAAGTTTGTTTTTCTTTCATCTTGAAGAACACACATCAGAAAGTTTTACATAGATCACAATTTCATTTTTTATTTTTCTTTGAAGAATACACATACAATGATTGAGCACAGAAATCCGCTATTCTTTGCAGTGCATACCATGTTAACAAGTCTGCTGTGGAACAACATAATAACCAAACAAGACAGGAAAAAAAAGCAAAAAAAAAACTACCTAAAAGTTTCGACTAAAAGTTTTCCCAATAGACTGCTTACTACTACCCATAATGTCATAAGGAAACTAATCCCTGTTATTGAGCACTGTTCTCTTCTCCAACAGCTTAATAAACAAGAAATCTTCCAATGCATGTCTAACTTTTTTTCACATGTGTCCCTTATAAAACCTCTTCAAACCTTATATTAACCCTATACCCCCAGTTAACCTCACAGAACTTAACTATCATGGCTTTCATCATCTTTTTCTCAAAGCAGTGATAGGAGGTAATACCAATAATCGCTCTGACCTGCCAAAAATTGATCAAGACTGAAATCAAACTTAATGGCTAGAAGAGACTGAAAAATATTTTAATGTTTAACAATGACGTATCTCTTCCTAAAGGTCTACTTTCTCTATTTTATTCTTCTACGCCACCATCAACTCTGTTTCTTTTTTTTTTTTCATTTCTGTATGTGCTGACCACCCTTCTTAATGTTCCTGAAAAAAACCATAATCTCATTAACTCCACAGACAGACCCTGCAAAAGTATGCCGTTCCATGGTAGTTTTTGGTAGAACCGGCAACTTTTCGTACAATGAAAAAAAAAATGAGCAGAGCCTCCACAAGTAAATGAAAAATTGTCACCTACCTTATCTGATGTCTGTGTCATGACCATCCAGCATTTTTTTTGTTTTTTGTTTTTTTTCTGTGCCATGGTAACAAATGTTTGAGATCAACTGTTTACTATTTAAAAAAAAAATGTACACAAGTCACTTTACAAAAATATAAATTCTTATATTGTCACTTCTGAGATGAGTATATATTTCTTCTGGGACCCACAATACTGTACCAATCAAGGGTGCAGGAACAAATG
>JBBBDQ010000322.1:4972500-4987500 GCA_037127315.1 Ascarosepion bandense | reverse complement strand
ATATATAAATATAATTTTCACTGTTTCCTCTTTTGTGAGCCATGTTGTTCTATATAAATACCATTCTTAGTATGACAATAAACTGTATATAGCAGCAAGACCTCTGATTGGGAGATTGAACATTTTGAGGAGTGTAGCAGCACCTCCTAACTGCTATTTTTCCCAGGTTCTTCTTGATCCAGGCTGGTAATGCCTGTTAGGATCGCAGCTATGGGCAAATAGTTAACTCCCAAACAAAAGTCAACAGTACATTTATAATAAAATGAGCAACAAAAAAAAACATTTTTATAGCAAAATTATCATCAAAACATTTTATGATCTACAAAATATATATCCACAAAACATACCTTTACTCAAAAAGTATAAAAATATGTTTTTGTGAGCCACGTTGTTCTATATAAATATACTAAATACTAAATATGTGCAAAATATTCATAGTTGAAAGCATAAAATTACATAAAAAATATTTAGATTTCAGATTTTGGCATTAAATAACTGATTAAATATGCCACTAAACAAAATCAACTGACCAGCTATATAAACACATATGTAAAATTCTTCTATGTTTTGAATTTCTTGCTTTTGAAAATGATAGAGTCATTTACTTTGAAAGTTTTTCACCTAACAGGTCGTAATTCTTTCCATTACAAACAGGTGGCCAACAACAACCTTGTCTATTATAATCCTGCAACACCTCTTCACTAGAATATAGCAGGTTGATGATAAAATTATTTACAAAAATGTACCATATTGTGACTGAAAATACTTGTCATAACAAAACTATTAGCAATGAATTAGTTGGTATATAATAATATAATAATTAGCTGTTAGATTATCAATTAGTTATCTTTCTAAACACACAATAATAGTGATTTTTACTTAATGTAAAATTGAGTCAGAAAGAATTTTTTTTCCCAATCAATTCACCCCGAGCAAAGTGATAACACCACTAAGATGCAAGGGATTATTGGAAATGAAAGAGAAGGAGAAGACTTTAGAAGGAACTGGAAACTCAATTCATACAGCAAGCAAGGGATATGCCTCTATTCCTGTTCAAAAGACTGGGGAGAAGTGTGAACTGGATGCTAGGTGAACCTATCAACTCCTATTGAGAGAAAAAAAGAAATAAGTAAATAGTAAATAAAGTTTCAGAGTTTAGACAGCAACATTAGAAATATAGAATTGAATTAGACTTTACAAGGAACTGGAAAACCAATCTTAAATAGCAAATAAGGGATAAAACTCCACTCTTATTCAAATAAACAGGGACAATTTACAATAATTTGTGTGAAAATGCAGAGGATTTGAAGGCTTGCTCAAAATATTCTTTTGAACACCTAAAAAAATTAAGTTTGGGATAGTAAAATTTTCATAATAAATTAAAAACTTACATTAATTGCTAAAGTTAAAAAATCCTTAGTAAAGTTAGACAACAAAGTTCACAAGGTATTGTTAATATCTTTCACCGATTTCAAGGTTGATAGATTAACAAGTAAAGAAGTGTTTGTGATTGAATGAGCTGCTGAGTGAATGTCATTTATCATAAATTTGCAGTACCTGATAAACCCTTAAAAAATTATAGTAGCAACAAGTGAATTGTCTTGTATCCTCAAGATATACTTCATGGGTTTGTTTCATATGTTCAAAATTGTCTCTATTATGTTTTTTATTTTATCCACAGTTCTTTATTGGTCACATGATATTTCCAAGTCTAATGTCTTCTTCTTCACATTGCTAAAATGTTAATTGATTTACTGATCCACCTATTCTAACCATCCACTCAGAGTCATGTCATGAATAAATAGTAATTAAACCAGTTGGCTACTTCCCTTAGATTTGTGTCAGCAGACTCACAATGCAACTTTTCAAATTGTTGCAGGTTTCAAATTCTGTTCTCCCAATTGGTTGAAAATAATCTAGAGAAGGTGCTCTCTTCTCAATAATTTTCCCCAAATATTTATTTTTTATTACCCTGAACTAGATGAAGTATCACTATAGTCAGGCTCAGAAACAAAGCTTATTCAGTTCTCTCTGAACATGTTATTGGTTGGACATGTCTTTGTTTTAAGTCACTGGTTCCCAAATTTTTTTCTCTGGAATGAAAATTGGCTTGTGGCTCACTAAATTTTAAGCATATTTAAAAATAAAAAAGCAGTGAGTGGGTTAAAGGGAGATAACCATGGATTATCTTTGATAACTCTCTTTTCAAATTTGCAGACCCTAGTTACTACATTAATATAATGCAAAAAATGTTGCAATGATAAAATCAGTCAATAATTATTTATAACTATTTATACTGGGACTCATGCATGTAATAACAAGTAATCTATAATAACATTTTAAATCATATTTATTTTTGGTATATGAATTTTTTGAAACTGTTTCTAAGTCTTTGATTGTCTTTTAATCATTTAAGCTTACCTGCTATTCTCTTTCGCCACACCTATGAAGCACACAGCACTTTTTGGGGACCATTCTTCTCGGTAAGTAAAAGAGACAGAAGATCATTTTTATAATATGTTTTTACATTTTTTCTTATTTTACCTATTTGCATTATGGTTGTAGAAACTGACAGTAGTTTTGATTGATACTTTTTCTTTTCTGTTTATACTCTAAATCCAAATTTAATAGTAAGTTAAAAATGAAATATGAATCTTACTAATATTTTAATAACTGAAATTTGGAGCTGCATGAATATTTTATTAACATTTTATTTCTTTTGGTGCCAAACTGAAATCTAAAAATGTATATCATAAAAATGAAATGTAATATTATATAAAAATAATTAAAGGGTAAATAAAAAAACAATAGACTAAATTTGTTTATTATACTTTCATTTGAGGGGAGTGTTTTAAAAAGATTTATTGAAAGAAGAAAGTTACTAACACATATTCTTTAAATAAAAACTGCTAGAATGAAGTCAGATGGTTAGTAATAAATTACTTGAATAAAATTTGAGGAATAAAACTTTGTATATGTGTGGGTCAAACTGATGTTGTAAAAGAAATGCTAAAATGAAGCCTGATGGTTGATAAAAAGATGCATGTATAAAATCTGACTTTCAAAACTTGTAAAAAAAGAGGCTCAAGTTTGATAGTCAAAACCTGCCTAAACAAAGTTTGTAAACAGGTGTGATTTATAAAGATACATTTTGTGATTTTTTAACTCATGGAGAAAGTAATTTATGATCCTAAAGTATTAAATTTCTAATTCAAAACAGAGCTGTTATGTGGTTGTTTAAGTAGTCTGGTTTGTCTGACAGACAGAAGGGATTTGGTTTTCACAAGGTAGACATTGACTGGTTGATGGGAATTAAATGTAGATGAACAAGAAGAAGAAAAAGAAAGCAGAAAACAGAAAGGTTTTGGTATTCACCAAGTAGATCTCAGTTGGTTGCTG
The DNA here is from genome assembly GCA_037127315.1 of Ascarosepion bandense. NCBI lineage: Eukaryota > Metazoa > Mollusca > Cephalopoda > Sepiida > Sepiidae > Ascarosepion > Ascarosepion bandense. The sequence continues at coordinate 4,984,101 of JBBBDQ010000322.1, read as the reverse complement.
GTAGCTGAACTTAGAAGAAGAAGAAGCAGGAGAGATTTGGCCTTCACAAGGAGTGGGGTCTGGGATCTGAAGAAAAGAAAAACTAATGAATGTTGATGACCCATTACAATGAATATGAAAAGAGAGTAACAAAAGAAAAAAAAATGGGAAGAAGTAGAAAAAAAGGAAGAGAAGGCAAAATTTTTTACAAATTTAGAGTAATATACAATTCAGTTTCTACAGATGCTTGTGAAAGTTTATCACAAAATTAAAGGTATTAGGCCTTATTTTGAACTTTTATGAAAATATCAGATTTATCTCATTTTTTTAATTTCAGTTTACAAAACTGAATTATTGTCTCAAAGAAACCCAGCAACACCTGTGAATTGTCAAGCTACTCAACTCCTTCTGACATTAAAGAAAGTAAACATTTTGTTGTTAATAATTAGAATTGTTTTAGGAGACCAACTGAATTGTAATTAAAACTTGTTATCTTGCTTAAGGTTGAAGTGGGGATGGTCAGCTCTGTCTGGTACAAGGCCAATTTGCAAATATAGCCGCCAATCCCCACAACTTAAAATTATCAAATATCTTCAGAAGGTTGAAAGTTTGGAAGAATAAAAGTATTTCATTTGTATGTTTAAACTTTATTAACAGAATAAAATAACATCAATTTGTAGGAGTTAAATGTTCAAAGAGAAAATGTACTACATAGTCAAGTGAATCCAGAGTTCTAGTTGTAAGTAGCAGAATGTGTTTATGCAGAAGAAATTAACAGGTTTGTAATAAAGTCTGTGTTTCTTTTTTTCTTTTATGACCAGCAAGAAAGTGAAGAGGAAGGTAAAGCTGTTGTGGGGGTGTTGGAGGAAGTCGACCCTGTAAGGCTAAATTTTGATAAGTGTGAACAGCCAAGACAATGAGAAGACAAAGGCAGAGGTATGAACAATAACAAACTTGGTGTTTATTTATGTAAAGTGGTAAAAGTTGTTGTTTGGGTAGGCTCCTGGTCCGGAGAGTAGCTGCTTCTATGGCAAGTGTTGGGCCTTGTCCAGTTACCGAGTCCAAATGGGGCGTTCGTAGTGGTAGCCGGTTGGCTGAAGATGCTGGAAGAATTGCCTGGCTGGTTGGGACGTGTCCGTCTTCAAGCCCAGGTTGATGTGGCAAGTGTGGAAGCGAGCTTGTATCAGTGGATAGCACTTGACAAGAGGCGGAGTCCCTAAACAGGGCCAAGTTAAGGTCGTCGTGTGTGCGAGACCGTACCGAGAGGTTACATTACGGAGACGGAATCCCTAAACAGGGTCGAGTTGAGTTAAGATCATTGCAGATGTGAGACCGTGCCAAGAGGTTACAGAAACAAAATCCCTAGACAGGGCTGAGTAGAAGTAGGGTCGTTGCAGATGCGACTCCAGGTGGCTGATTTGACTGCTGAAGCAGGATCAGCGCCAGAAGCGAGTATTTGCGGTTTGATGGCTGATTGACTGCTGGAAAGCAGGATCAATGCCAGAAGCTGGTGTTTGCAACTTCAATGGCGGATCAACTGCCGGGAAGCAGGATCAAAGCCGAAAGCGCGGGGTGTTATGACTAGACAACTCCAAATTTTTTGAGGCTAAACGAGGCTGGTGATCAGCAAAAGAGTTCGGTCAACTACTCCCAGATTGGTTGGAGAAGAAAAATGATAAATAATAATTGCTCTCCATGTCGTTTGGTGTTTTGGGGGTCACAGCCTAATTCTATGCATAGTACGACAGTTTTAGGCTCTTGGCAGTATCTAATCTTTCTTCCATCACTGACTGATTTGACTTTCTTTCTGTTTTTATAGCTAAAAAAAATTATTCACATCGGCTTGTTATCTTCTCTCTCAGTTTTGGAAATTGCTTCCTTTCATTGGTTAGAAAATTAATTTAACATTGAATCCCAAATTTAGCTTTGTTTTTTTATTTCAGTACAGGATCAAACCTTTTTCCTACTGGTCAAAATTAAGATTTTACACTGGACTGTGAGATTTGTAAAAATGAAGAGAATAGAGTTACTTTTAATTTCATATTCACCACAAAGGGCACAAAGGAAAATTTGTGCCAGCTTGTTTTGTAAATTTTGTATTCTGTACAGTTATCATTTTTATATCATTTAATAAATGTAATTTTTTTCAAATTTCACACTGGTGTAAGATTATTGTGTTTTTTCGTTTGCATCAAAATCTTACTCATGATAAGAGATTTAATGTTCTCTTTGCCAAAACATCCTGTTATAAAAAATAAGTTCTTAATAAAATATGAAATAAACATTTTCTGATACTTCTGAATTGTATACTTGGCATTTCACAATTTATTTGTCTTAATTCTATGTTTAATTTTACTTCTAATTACTAACCGTCTAGGATAAAAACGAATTTTTCTCATTTACAGATCTTCACAGTTCGATCTTCATTGGATACTCTCCACTCCAGTTTTAGTTCTGTGTCAGATTCCGCTACATTTAATGATATTTACTACTGTGGGGGATTTGGTATTTGCTGGGTCGTATGTGCTTCCGTATTTTACGGGTCTGGCTCTCTAGATTATTTCCCCCACAAATACAACACTCTGTTTTACAATCGCGCAAAGTGAAAGGAATAATTCACAACGAACATTAAACAACAAACAATTTATTATGTGAAAAATAAAATGGTACGTGGAAACAAACAAAATACATGATGCGAAAATTGCCTTTTGGGAAATAAAACTTGGCAAGAAGTTAAATTTGTTCAAAGATGTGTATAAGTTTACATTAGCAGAGTCCGTAAATAAGTCTTTCCTACTTACATTTAGTTCATTTCAGTTGGCGACAGCGTGTCGCGTTGCTGAAAGAAAGTTCGTCGGTTTTTTCTTTTCAAGGTCCTCGGAGCTAGGTCATGAACTTTGGCATAGAAGAAATGACTTGGCCGGTCAAAGTATCGGTGTCATGCGGACTTAATGGCTAGCTTGGTGACTGACCTTTTTTTCTCTAACTGTGTGTATTATATACATTAATAGGGGATCAACGAATCTTCCTAACATTAGGGTGTGAAAACATTTATTGACCAATCAGATTTATTATTTTACTATTTTGTTTTGGGGCCTAAATATTTTTGTGTTAATTTACTTCCGATCCTATTTTTCTAGAATGTTCTTATTCTAAGTTTTTAGCTGATTGGTTGAGAAATATAAAAATGTAATCTAAATTCTACTGCCGTTTTGATCCAATTTTTCTAGAATGTTTTATTGTGATTTCCTGTTGCTTATTTTAATAGAAAAAAAAAATGTATCCCATACTACTAATAGTATTTTAAATGACTTTTTTATTTTTTTACGTTTTGAAATTTCCCTCTCGACTGGTAAATATTCTTTTTCCTACAAGACAAAAGAAAATGTATAAATTATTACGTATGTAGTCATCCGTAGTTGGAATTAGCGAACATAGTTAAACTGTCAGACAATCTCCGGTGAAGACTTGTTGCCCTGTTCCGATTGGTCCGATAAATCACGTGCACAACCATGGCAGCGTGCAGAGTTTTCGGTAGATTATTGGGTAAGCTCTTATAACATTTTTTGTTATTTAATTGAATTATCACTGTTTAATTTGCATTTAATAGCATGTGGATGTATTGCATAACGTATCTGGAAAATTTTGATTCTCAATTTGTTCATAGTAAAGTTCTGATTGTTTTTTTTTCGTGTGTTAGTGTTAGTTTAAACTGAGAAATAGGATGACGAGAATGATATTCCCACCCATTCAATTGTTTGTTGTGTGATGTACCCTTCTAAACTACCTTGACAAACATTTTCACCTTGACCTAGCCTTTTTCATTATAATTTAAATTTATTAAAAATTATTTTAATGGTTATCATTAAGTTTTTCGTTTTTTTTGTATTGATAATAGCTCACCAAGAAGTTATCTTTAACAGTGGGATCCATGTCTTGTCTGTGACCTTCCTTATTTTTTTATTTTATTTTTTTTTCTCCCACTTTATCCTGAAACTGCCCACGTTTATTTCAATCGCTATCGTTTGTGATAGACATCATATTCCCTATTTAGAATCATTAGAATTTATGATTGCAAGCCGGTAATTCGTTATTAAAGTCCCGAGCAAAATTTTAAAATCTTTTTGGAAGCCGGTAGTTTCTCTCTCCATTTACCTTGTTGTGAAACTTAAATAGACAAAAAAAGTAAAACAAACTATTTTATACACTTAAGTTAAACCCCACATATTTTTTCACAATTTTTACATCAGTATTTTGATCTTTCTTGGAGACTAATTTTTCTTTTTCTAACTAATGTGGATGAATAAATTTAGTTTTATTTTTACTTAATTCATTTTTTTTTTTAATCTCTAACCATCGGTACATTGAAATTGAAAATTTGCGTGTTTTTAGTGGTTTCCTTTACGGTTTAATCGATATTCCAATATTTGGTGTACGAAAAATGAATCATTCGATAAAAAAGCCCCATGACATCCTTCCTAGAAAAAATAATAAAAATATATATGCTATTTAATTTTTTTAATCATAATTTTTATTTCTTATTTGTTTATTTCTTAGAGGTAATCGAATATTTGCACAATGTTTTAATTTTACTTTTTAATGAGTTAAAAAAAAATAATGAAACCTTCAATCAATACGTAATTAAATTTTAAGTGACTACTCTTTTTAATCTTTAGCTTTCTACGACATACATCCAACCAATTCTAATAATTTTTTCTTTCTTTTTTTTCAAGAATGAAACAAAAGAATATCCCACACTAAGTAGGATTTTTAATTTTAAACAGTTTCTGTTGGTTTTGGAGATGAAAAAAACAATTCGTTTTATTATTTTTAAATCGAAATTATTAAGAAGACTAAAAGTCATTTTAAAGTCTTAGTTGCAATTAAGGAGCTACTTAGACTACGTTTAAAAGTTTTCAGTTTATATGCAGCATTTTAATTTAATTGTTTAGATTAATATTTAATTTTTTTATTTATTTTTAAGACGCTGTTTAAAAATTAAAATATATTATCCTGGTATGTCCGTGGATTTTACTAAATTCTGGGTATTGAAAGAAAGATGCCAATGAAACTTGTAAATCACATCAATCATGTTTAACTTTTTTATAATTAAATTACATTTACTTACGAAAATATTTGATTTCTACTTTTTTTTTTTTAAATCTCTATGCATGCATACAATGAGTATGCAATATGTGCCGGAGAAAAATCAAAACTGGCATGTAAAAGTTAATTTTATCGTTATAAATATTTAATTTATTTTATTTGTAAGAAATTAAATCTGGAGAAAAGTTTTTTGAGTGTCGAAATTAGTTGCTTTCAATGTATAAAACTGGAGCTGGAGATTGGATTTAAAAAGTTGTTTACTGTGTAACGTAATTTTAACGAGAAAGTGTTTTTTTTTTTTTTTTTTTTTTTTTTTTTTTTTTTAAATAACCAGGATCAGCTAATATGATTCAATATTTTATTTTATTTAAAAATATAAATAAATAAAAGAATTCGAGGAAATAATTTTGTTACTGAAATACTCTTCAGGAAAAAATTAAAAATGTTTATTTTAAAGCTTATTTTAGTAGTGAGTAGTCGAATATTGAAATTTTAAAAGCACTCATTTAGGCAGGTACTAAATTTTTAAAATTTATTTCAAACAAACTTTTAAAAGTATATTTTATTATTTAAATAAAATATTTTAACTTGATTTTTCGTTTTCTAAGTCGTCACTTTTTTCTCGTACAGATCGATTTTTTTTTTTTTTTTTTTAAGAATTCTCGGGGAGCCGAGTTCGAATTCCAGTTGAATTCATTGCATTCACTTACGCGCAAATACCCTTTGGGAAAGGTATTAATCCATCTCTTCCTTCCAGTTATGGGTTAAATAACAGGACAGATTGGGTTCTATAGCCTTGGCTGGCAACCAGTCTACCGCAGAAAACAATGGTAACCTACTACTGCGGGATAATCTTCTGCCCAGTCTTTCGAGACATGATCACCCAAGCGTGTATCACGTATGGCACTTTAATTGATTGACTTCTTCTATCTTAAAAAAGTTAAAACTCAAATTGATTGTTTCAAAAATTCAAATAATGCAATTTATATTGTTTCAAAGTTTTTAAATTCAAAATTTTACGGGAACGAAATAATTTAATTCTTTGCATATTTAAAATAATTTTAAAGATAAAAATAGGCTTTCAAAATAAAGATCTATTTTTTTTCACACATCGGATTTAATTTATTTTATTTATCAAATGAAAAATTCATTGAATAAAGTCTTTATTCAATGAATTTTTCTTTTTCATAAAGATTATTATTATTCTTTAATCATTAAAGATAAAATAATAATAAAGAATCACAGAAATTAACTTAAAAAGAATAATTTTCACTAATAATTTTTGTGAACAAAATAACATTAAAATTTACTTTAATTATTTTTTTTTATTTATTTATTTTTTTAATTTTTTTACAATATTTCTCTTCATAGCTGAAAGTGAAAAATAACGTTTTATGATAGTGTTTTTTTTTTCTGTACTAATATGTGATGTGAAAAACTCTAATGTGTCGAATGAGAAAATACTTCAGCTAAGAACAGTTTAAAGTAAAAAAAATACTTCTGATTGCATTATTGTGTGGTTCTTTAGAATTGAAATTTTTTGTTTGTTTTCTATTCTTTTTGTTTTATAAATTCTTAGTCTTAGTTATGACTTTTAAGTGTGTACTGTAATTAATGCCTGATTTAGTTATCCACTTTAAAATTAATTTCTTTTGTACTATTATTTTTTTCTGTTTCGTGTTTTTGTCATTAAAAATCAATATAGTTAATTTTGATTAGTAGGAAACTTAAATTTTAAAAAATTTGAATTTTTTTTCTTCTTTTTTTTTTTTTTTACTGTTATTTGATAAGTAAAAAATTTACTCAGTTATTTGTTAAAATGAACAAAAAAAAAATAGAAACTTTAGCTTTAATGGTTTAAGTGTGCTTGTGTAGATATGCAGAAGCCAAAATAATAATCTTTTTTGAATTGAAAATTAAAATCATTTTTGCAAATGCTTTTCAGTGCTGAATCCTTATAATTTAGGAAACCTTTTAAAATTTTTCAGTCATTGAATGTCTAAAAATATATGTAATTAGAATGTGTGTCCAGGTAAACAACTTTTCTTAAATAATAAGGAAGGTAAAAAAGGTTTTGGCTTTGTCCTTTTGTATTGTAAGAGTATTTTGCTGGAAGTAGTTTTGTTGTATAAGGGTTGTGATTTGGCCCTTTTAAAAATAGTTTCTTTTCTCTTTTTTATTTCACATGAATGTTTTTACAAAGTCAAAAAGATCTATTGCTTTATGATTTTGTGGGTGTGTTTTACCTTCTAATTCTTTCTTTTAATTTTCATTTAATTTCTTAGATGTAATCACCAATACTGTATTTTAATTTATAAATTAGTTACTTATTTTCATGTGATTAGTTATATGCAATTTTTTAGTCCGTGATTAATTTTACTTCCAACATTTACTTTGAATAATTCTTTTAAAAAATGATCATTTTAATTTTATTTTTTTCTTTGTTATTCTTACACTTTTTTTTTACATAGAACTTCACCTTTCAAATCTGAAAACAATTGACTTAATAATTCACTAATTCACTGTTATATATTAACAAAAATAGTTACAATTTGAAATTAGATTGGTATGACCTCTCTCTTCTCACCCCACAATTCTCCAATAAGATTTCAGCTCAAGGTTGTCAGATTGGGCAACTTGTGAACTACATTTAAAAATACAGTGTAACTAAATTTTAAATTGACATATGAGTAGATTTCACTATCTAAACCAATAAAATCCTTTTTTATAGTATCTATAATATGCTGTTACTATGATTTGATTTCTCAAACACCCATGCACATTAGAAGCAGATGTTTTGTCATGCATAAACAAACATTTATTTTGTGCACATATCATTTGCAGCTTTTCTGATTTCATGCACAATACAAACAGTAAAATGTTTTGTTTTGATTTTTACCTTCTGAACATTGCTAAATTGTGAACTAAATAAAACCCATGCTTATTATTTCTACATTTGTTTTCATCTGTATATTTTTGACTGAAATTGTTTTTCTTAGATCTCCTGATAAAAAAAAATTCATGAAATTCAGATGTACAATAAAAACTTAGAATTATAATCCTTTTTATTTATTTCAAATGAATAAGAAAAAATATATATTGTAAAAATAAAATAATTAGAAAAAATATATATTGTAAAATAAAAACTACTTCTAGTAGTATAGTTTATTAATAATTTGGATTGATTGTAATTTTTCTCTAATTTTAAGTAATGACAATATATATTTGCTTGATATCAACTTGACAATTTCAAGGTTATTACTAAAATAATCAAACATGATCCCACAAAACAATGTTAGTGCATTTATTTTAAAAATAAAGCTGTCAGAGTATAACTAACATCAGTTCTATTTTTTGGGTGTTTAAATTTGTAAAACATTTCTAGCTTGATATTTAATTTGTTTGAAAATCTAATTCCCCCTCTGATGCACACAAATGAAATTTATACTAGATAAAGATTTGATGTTGCCTCTATGAATTTAAATGCTTATTTTAAAATACTCCACTTGTTTATTACTTACAAACATAGACTTTCAATGTTCAGCATGTCACTGCTTGTTTCTCTTGGGATGCCACTGATTTACTTGATTCTATTTTTTAAAAATACAAAAAAATATAGCTACTGAGATAGTTAATCTTATCTTGGAAATACTGTAAACTGACATAGTTTTTGATTGCTTCTAACAAGAGCACAAAAATATCAAGCTTGGCTATAATGTTAAGAACACTTATCAAAGGTTTAAAATATACAGGGTGTGATGGAGAAATTGTTGTCTAAATCATGCAAAAATTAAAATATCACTGACATTTTAACAATTATGTTTACCAAAATTACAAAAATATCTTGAAATACTAAAAAGTAAACTTATTCAATAAAATCACCATGAGCTTCAACCACAGCCTCCAGATGATTTCGGAATCACCTGCAACTTTTTGGACAGCCTTCTTGTTTAACTTGGTGAATGCTGCCAGAATCCTTGCCTTCAGTTCATCTTTGGTCTTACAAAGAGTTTTGTTGGTTTCTTTCTTAACTGTGCCCCATGCTTAATTATTAGGGGAATTGCAGTCTGGGGAGTTAGGTGGCCAGATGTAAGGAGTGATGTGGTTGCAGAAATTGTCACAGCCATGACTTGGCTCTTCTGTTTGTGTGGCATGGCGCAGAGTTTTGTTGTCAGACATAGGGTCTTCCAGCAACCGCCCTTTTGACCCAGGTCAGCACTACCTCCTCAAGGCACTTGATATAGGCCTCTGTGTTGAGTCTCCGGTAACTCTTCTTTTTCCTTCCTTGTGAAGAGTTCTCTAATATACTTGTTGCAGCCTACTTGTCATGAGTTTTAACAAAGGGGTAACCTTGACCTTGCCTTTCCCTTTACAACAAAAGTCAGCAGCCAGAAAATATTAACAGCTGAACCCATATAATTAGCATTTTATTTTTTGGCACAGCGGGCAGGATCAAAGTGTAATATCTGTTCTCAGATACTCACTACCTGCTCGCCAGCCTGGAAGGAAATGACTAGCTTTTGACAAGCAATGACCAGCTTTGTACCCAGTTACCGTATAAGCGGAGGGCTGGGCAATCTTTGACCAATGGCCTGAGCATATGCACTCAGGTTTCTCATGTTAAAAACTAACCTTGTGTCACAACTCGCTCCAGTCGGGGAGTAGGGTAAATATCAAATGTATCTGTTCTCAGATATTCACTTCCTGCTTGCTGGCCGCCTGCAGCACTCGCCACCTGTTAGCTGGTGGGCAGGTTTGGAAGCTAAGACTGGCGCTGTACCCTGTTACCACATAAGCGAGGACTGGGTAATCTCTAACCAGTGGCCTTAGCATGCACTCAGGTTCCCATGTTAAACAGTGACCTTGTGTCACAATTCGCTCCAGTGGGAGGATAGGGTAAATCCTGACCAGGTACTTGATATAGGTCTCTGCCGTTGTGTCTGAGGCTGCCACCACCAAAAATTTTAGCTCTTTTCTTATCAGAATAATCAGAGTGAGTTTTCCCTATTTGTTCATAATCACCATTAAACTCATTCAACTCTATTTTCAACACCTAAACACTCTGAAATGTTTGTATAGAATGCTAAACAGTACAACATGCCATTTCCAAATTTCTGACAGTGAATTGTATAATGGTGTTCTTTTTCTGACAGAGAGTATCCAACTGACTCAAGTATACTGTGTATCCAACAAAATTAAAAACAAATTAGTCACATATATAAAATTAAAATGACAACAATTTACCCATTGCACCCTGTAACTCTTCTCTTTTAGTATTATATGTACATTGAGTTTTTGAATGCTTGAATTAATGAAATGTTTATCAAATAAATGCAATAGCATATTTATTTATATAACTAGTTAACAAAAATTGACTTTTTTTTATTTTTATTTAACCTTTGTGTGAAACAGATCTTTAAATCATTAAAATTGATTTGCAGTTATGACATTTTAAGCTATTTCATATGCCATACTATTTTTTTAAATCTATGAACAAAACTGAACTGTATTTTATTGCTTAATCTGTGTTTTTTTTTTTTTTTTTTTTACTTCATGAAGTGGTTTTGAAACTAGGATAGTGATAAAAATATCTTATCAAAGGTTTTAGGGATGTGTGTCAATATATATGCCAGTAGATTAATCTCTGCTTATATAAACAATATTTGGTTAACAAAGTATATCTTGACTTTTTCTTATTTTTTTCTTTTTCTCATTGATATATGTATTATTTATTTAAATATTTTGTTTTTAGTCCGAATTCAGAAAGAATAAAGAAATACATTTTTTGTACTTTTTTTATGTCATTAACAAGTAATCAAAAACTTTTGTTTCTTTATATATAAAAAGATTATTCAAAATAAATTTTTACTTCATTAGTGATTTTTCTAAAAAAAAAAAAAAACAAAACGTTACCTTAGTTGTCTTTTGAATATATTACTTTTATGTTTTTTATGAGTTGGAATATAAAGAAATTGTTATACTCATGGCAACATATTTTTTTATTCATTTTTTTGTTTTTTTTCCACACAAGTTTTTCTATTATTGTTTTACTTTACTCTTCTATGGTCAATTATTTTCATCTCTTAGCTTTATTAAGCTCTTAGAACAAGCTTCTCATTGTCATAATAAAAACACTGCTACCTGAATTTGCTAGTGCAAAGTAATAACTAGTACAGCAGACAGTTACATATATAACACGACAAAAAACATACCTTGCCATCATAACCAAATGTCAAAACCATCTGGCATTGAATATAAAAAACATACCACTAATGTCCTTTGTGACAATGAAATTGTGGATATAGGAATTGGTTATACATGAGTTACTGTAATCTAGTAATCATGAGTTCAGTCTTTAGATCAGGTAGTGAAGCACCAATCCAACAGGAATTAACAATAACTGATAAAAATAAAAATAAATAAAATACCACAATAATCAACAGTTATTTCATATCAGCCAATTAATGATGATGTCTAGAGAAATGTGTCTACAATAACATCTAGATCAAACAAGAT
>JBBBDQ010000322.1:2767500-2840000 GCA_037127315.1 Ascarosepion bandense | reverse complement strand
GTTTTTCCTTTATCTTCGGTGATATTGTCTAGCATTCACTGCCATATTGAAGAACTGACATCACATAGCAACCCAGTACTCTTCTTCTTTGTTTTTAGGGAAATTTTCCTGTCTCTTAATACTCTGCTCAGCTTCTGGAATGCATCCTCCACCATGCTAATTCACCTTCGGATCTGTGTTGCACTTTCCGTTATCTGTACCGCCTCTAAATAACAGTCAGTGACTTTTGTGATTTCCTTCTTGCCTCAACAAAACTATATTTTCTTGTAGTACTTTCGAGACGAAGATTATTAATTAGTCAAAGACACAAACATCCTTGCACAGAGATCAACGTTGGTTAATTTTTTTTTTGTTTTGTTACAAACTGAGACTTCAATCAAACTTTCATACATCTCACTACAGGGATACATTTAAATTCGAGTGCTCTAAAGTCTTGTATTGTGCGAAATATGATAAAAATTCTGACCTCCGCCTCTTACGTCCATAAAATAACCACATTCACTAGATCTCTATCTTGACAGGCTCTAAGACCTTGTATTGGGTGAACAATAGTAAAAAGAAGAGATTAACTAAAAATGCTAATGACAGAATAATTAGGGTAATAAAAGTCATGGAATTTTTTCGATTAACAATGAAATTTGAAAAGAATTGTTTTCATTTTTTTATAATTATAATAATTTATAAAGTTTCAAAAATATTTTTTAAATATTTCAAAAACCTGTAGACGTTAGGTTGTTAAGTTATTAATTTAATAATCTAAAATTGAAAAGTTTAATACAAATCATCGAGCCATTATATTTTTAAAATAATTTTTGATTTCTTTTGTGTGTATTTGAGTTTTTTTTTTGTATGGGAATGTCTGTATTACATTAAAAAGTTACGTGTTTCAAGGTTTCTTTTTCTTACAGGAAAACTTTGGGCAATTTTATCAATTCCGGTTGCCATACACTTATCTTATCTCGCATCTGTCGAGCTGTCATCAACACGTCAAATACGGGAGAAAGATCAGAATGTACAATACTGTGTTTAATAAATAGTTTTATTCTAAATTTCATACTATAAATAAGTAATACTTGTGTAAATCAAATTAATTTAACATTAAATTTGCCAATTTTCCAAAAGTAATGTGTAACAGATGTATATTCTATTTTTGCAAGATTTTTTAAACCGAGAATTAACTTTTGTTTACACATGTATCGATCGCTCAAAAATGGCCGAAAAATTTAAATAAAAAAAAATCTCACAATTTTATATTTCAATCAATATAGTTTCTGTTTGAAATACACCAGAGTATTTTGCTTACTGGAAATAATTAATTTAATCATTTAGCTTTCAATTAAAACTAAAATAAAAGTTTCAAGAAAACATTTTTATTTTTAAAAATTCGATTTAAAAGTTAGGTATCGAAAATGAGAGAAAGTACCTTAAGTAGAATATACAAAGTGCGATGAGTAAAATATCACTCTTTTATAATTTTAATTTTGCACCCGCACGTTGTTCGTTTTTTTTTATTTTGTCGACTGTACAATGTAGTAGGATCAATTGAGCACAGTCTGTGAAAAAGAAGTACACCATGATAAACCATGATCAGAAACTCTTGAATTTGTTGATGAGAGCCTCAGACTCAGCACGGAGACCTACACTAAGTGCCTTGAGGAGGTAGTGCTGTCCTGGGTCATGGGTGTGGCTTTTGGAAGACACTCTATCTGGCAACAAGATTCTGCGCCATGCCACGCTTGCAGTCATGGCTATCAAACAATTTCAGTGACCACATCCCCTCTTACCTAAGCGCGTAACTCCCCAGAATGCAACCCCCTAGATCATTATGTAGGAGATGCTGTTGAGTGAGAAACCAACAATACTCCTTGTAACACCAAAGATTAACTGAAGGTTTATGGCTGCATTCACCAACTTATACAAGGAGACCGTCCAGAAGAGTTGCGGTTTAATGAATAAATTTACTCTTTAGTATTTCAAGATATTTTTGTGTAATTTTGGTAAATATATCTGTTAAAATGAAATATCAGTGTTATTTTCATTTTTGCGTAATTCAGACGACAATTTATTTATCTCACCCTTTGTGAGAAAAAAGTGAGAAACGGAATTTGTTCTTTTAAAATATGTTACTAAAATGAGGGTTCATTTTACAAGAATATATATCGTATTTTATGTACACTACCGGCCATAATTATTAGGTAACCCAAGTTTTTTTTTTTTTTAAAGAAATGATGTATTTCATACTATTTTAGTATTTATTGCCAAATGAAAATAGAATGGTTCTTTTATTATTACTTTGCAAAATTTTACAAGGCAAGGAAGCAAAATTGAACTCGTCCTAATCACCCTAAATTTTCTTCATTCTTTCATTGACGAAACTGCAATAATTAGTAAATATTTGTAAAGTCATTTGATGCACATGTTATTGTGCAATATTAACAAAAGAACTATTCTATTTTCATTTACAATTATTCACTTGGGAATAAATACTAAAAAATAGTATGAAATATATAATTTTTAAAACACTAGGGTAGCCTAATAATTATGGCCGGTAGTGCACATAACCTAAAAAAATTCACAATACAAATCGACACCTTCAGACACGATACATAAAAAACAAACAAAAAAAAAAAACGATATGTGAGAAGTTGGTATCGCTGAAAAAAGACTAAACTGATATACTACAAAAACAATATATTCTTGTGAGTCACAATATTGCCAATAGAAAGTGTTAGGTATCTATATTATTTCAAACTTGAAGACGCCTCATCCAAAAATCAAAATACTCGTTAAAATGACTCCAAAAAATCACCTTAACCGAGATATGTCAAACATTTCTCATCTAACTTTAACTTTCGCCTTCGAAATTTCCAATCTGTGAACCAGAGACAGTTTGAATAATGAACTTTTTTTGACGTAAGTAAATTTCTTTTGTTGTTAAGAAATTCTTTTATATGAAATGTTGCTCTAAAAAAAAAAAATAAGTTTGTTGTTAATGAAAATAAGTGAAAAGCACAAACATGTTACGCTCCTAGCAAAAGGGTAAACCTGATCAACACGTTTTGTTTCAAAAAGAGACCTCTATTGAACTTGCATACATTTCACTACAGTAATCCCCTCAAATTCCAGCTCTCTCATGCCTTGTACTGTATAAAATTTAACATAAAAAAATTCTTATATCCTCTTCTTACATCCGTACAACAACCACATCCATTAACTACTGTCTTGACTGGCTCTTGGCCCTTGTATTGGGCGAAGAATAGTGGTGAGACGTAAAAGTTCTGTAGCGGATAAGAAATTAAAATCAACCTTCTTCTTCACTTTTACAAAAATTCACAATGACGTGTGAAATCCTGGTTTTCCCAAATAGGAAAAAGACTGACCATCTGCTTAACGAAAAAGTCGAAACCAGATTTTGCAAGTAGGTGTTAAAATGATTTTTAACCAATGGGAGCGACTTGTAAGACTTGGAAAGCCTTGGCAATCCAGTGCGAAATTCAAAAGGACATATAAATGTCTTCGCAGCGTCAGAGACTCAGATGGGAGCAGTGAAATAGAGATAAACATCTAAAATGTAAGGTCAACTTCAAGCGACTCAGACATTGCCCTCTTTCTCTTTCTCCTTATCTCTGTCAACAATTACTACTGCGAACATTTTGTACGAACTCTACCCTTAACCTCTTAATAATGTTTCTAATTGAACATTAAATATTGTAGCTGCCGTCATTGTGAGCGACTGGGTGAATGCGTTGCCATGACAACAAGAGACTGATAGATGCTAATTCTCCTAATAATAAAAACAAAATAAAATAGAATAAAATAAAAATATCACTTGCTCGTATTTAAAATTGTTGTGATGCATCACGTGGCCTTTAGCCCGGGATTAGTGAGAGACAAAACTAAGAGAAAAGCCACATGGCGGACACTGTGCTACCGTCAAAGTTTTGAACCTACAACAGGCGAACACGGTAATTATTAAGTTACTTTAAGCGTTGTTAAACGTGTAAATAAATGATTCGTATTGATTTTCTATCATGTTTCCCCTTACTTTATTTAAAATCTATTATTTCCTCAAGCTGTTTGTAACCGTCTTGTCTGTCTGTTTTATGTAGTTTTCACGGTGTTATGAAACTCTGGAATAAAGTCATGAAAAAACATCAGTATGAAGCGTGGACCTTTAATTTCTTGACCAGTGTAGTTACAACTACTACAACTTATGTTATTCCTCCTTTTAATAAATTTCTATTTTAACATTCAAAATGTATATTTTATTATTCCAATCTTCAACACTAATCCATACATTGTAACTGACTACCAACCTTATGATGAAAAACCTTCTGATGATAATTATGTATAAAACTTATAAGCTGTAGGAAGATTGATTAAGACACAGAGACGAATACAAGAAATATTAACCATCTCCCTACGCTACAGTTCTAAGAAGAGGAAAAAAGTCAAACTGACCCCAAAAAGGAAAGGTATGTGCGTTGTGGTGCATTGGATATCGGCTCGGAACGAGAAATCGGGTATCCGAGTTCGAATGCCAGCCTAATTCATTGCATTCATTTACGCGCAAATACCCTTGGGAAAGGTATTAATCCGTTTATTCCTTCCAGTTATGGGTTAAATGACAGGACAGATTGGGTTCTATAGGCTTGGTCGGCAACCAGTCTACCGCAGAAAGCAATGGCAACCTACTGCGGGATAATCTTCTGCCCAGTCAGTCATGTCTCTTTCGAGACATGCTCACCCAAGCGTGTATCACGTATGGCACTTAACTGACTGACTGAGCAAAATTTAATGGGAAAATTAGCTCAGGAAGTGGTGTTGTAATAGAATGTCCCACACTCCCTATCGCCTATGTGGACCTACTATATTAGCAGTCATATATAAGAGTACAGGAGATACCTGTGATTTGCTTCGGCAATTAGCCTGCTGCCAGATTCCCTGTCTTGCCGTAGTGTATTCTTTTTACAATAAACCTCTCTTCTTTCGTCTATACACGTGCTGCTGTTCTTTCACTCGAGTACCACCTTGTCTGTTTGTAACCTCTTTAAAGGATACAACAAATAGTAAACATAAGAAAATCGTGATGGAATGCAAAACCCGTCGAGCAGTTATAAACGCTAAGACAAAAGCAAAATTGAACAAAACAAAAAAGAAAAAAGTTACTCTCTGCGCGTATAGCATCCAGTTCACGAAACAAATCCTCCAAAAATAAAATTTAAATATCTTAGTCAATCAGGAACGTTCCTGCTAAAGCAAATGCATTACAAAAACGGTGAGTAATGTATTCACCCTGACTGCTTAAAAGGACTCGCTCGCAACACCCAAGACAGTAGTACGACACAAGCTTCAACACCAGACCAGAATTCTACCGACTCCTCCATCCTCCATGTTGCTTCTGTCGCCCACATTTCGCTATGATCTTTTATACCGGCAATACAGAAAATTTTATTTAAACGTATCTTGTTTCCTTTTTTTTTTTCTCGATTACCGGTAGTATTTAGTTATTTTCGTTTGTTTTCTACAACTGTTTTTTATGTACCGCCTCCCCCAGGACGAAGAGGTTCATGGCTGTCCACAACTTTCTATCCCCAGTAGTTTTTAATAAAAAAAAAAAAATTATCGTCAATGTTTTTGTTATTAGGAAAGAACAAAGTATTTTTTAAAATTATTTAAAATTTTTTTGATGCTAGTCTTCTTGGGAAATGTAAATCACCATATTTTTTTCAAACAGTGCCCTAGGTAGCTCAGTCTGTTAAGTGCCATACATGATACACGCTTTGGGCGATCATATCTCGAAAGAGATATGACTGACTGGGCAGAAGACTATCCTGCAGTAGGTTGCCATTACTTTCTGCGGTAGACTGGTTGCCAGCCAAGGCTATAGAGCCCAATCTGTCCTATTATTTTAACCCATAACTGGAGGACAAATACGGATTAATTAATACCTTTCCCAAAAGTATGTAAGGGAACGCAAGGGATTCAACTGGAATTCGAACTCAGCACCCTTATTTGTCGTTCAGTGAAATGAAAAATGCAATAAAACTGTGCCATTTTTTATTTAAATAAGTTTTAAATTGATTTTATATTAAGAATATCGTAGTCTACAAAAAAAAAAAAATTTTCGATGAATAATTAATTTTTACGAGAATTGTTTTCATTTCTTTGAATAATAAAGCAGTTTGCAAATGGACGGCTGAATTGTTCATTGTTCACTATCAGAAACCATATCGCCGGATGACGAAATATTTTCTGAACATAATTTGGTGATGGGTTAAAAAAACTTTTTCTATGTACTGTGTCCTTCAGGGCGTTGGAGATCATTCATATATTTCCATAATTCCTTGTCATTTGAAGCATTATGTTTCTTTTTACTAAAAACACCCTCTTTATTCTAAATCCTGATAATCTTCTCTTTTTTTAGTCAACCTTGAATATCGTTGGTGCTATAAAGAAATTGAAGACCTGTCATACGACTTGTAGTTAACGTGGCTTGAACCAGTTGAGAACAAAACAAGGACTGTATAAAATTAGCAAAAACGATTAACATTTGTTGCGATCTCGAAGAAGAGCCTCGCTTTATAAATGTTTTTGATATCAGATGTAATTTAATGCGTTCAGAGAATAATAGGTTTGTGTCATTTACTCATAAGTAGTTTTCGTCTTGAAAGTAGGACAAGAAAAGACACAAGAATCTGATATCGTTCAGGTAAACAGAAAATAAGAAAACTCGTTGATTGTTATTTATAGATGGGAGAAAGACGAAGCAAATGCTGTATATCAGATTTTGTGTGTACCATTAAACTGTTATAAAATAAATCCACACAGCGTTTCGTTTGAGGCTGCTAATGGTAGCGTGGCCGAGCGGTCTAAGGCGCTGGTTTAAGGCACCAGTCTCTTCGGAGGCGTGGGTTCGAATCCCACCGCTGCCATCTGTTAACAGTTTTTAGCATTTTTTTAAACTAAAAATCTTCTTAATACATATTTTAAACTTAGTTTTTATAATTTATACTATACATATATGTATATACTCTAAAATGCACGATACGTACATTAACCATGTTTAAAGAAACATGTAACATTAAAACTAAAAGTAATATATCAGTTAAAGGATGTCCGTTGTAGTGCAGAGAATATCGACTCGTAACGACAAATCGGGTTGCCGATTTCGAATTCCACTTGAATTCCTTGGATTCACTTACGCACAAATACCCTTGATAAAGGTATTCTGTCTCTTCCCTCTAGTTATGGGTTAAATAATAGAACAGATAGGTTATATAGCCTTGACTGGCAACCAGTCTACCGCAGAAAGCTATGGTAACCTACTGCGGGGTAATCTTCTGCCCAGTCAGCCAGAGAGGATTGTGGGCTGGATGACAGGCGTACCTATTTACTACTATTGGTGATGGAGAAAATATAGAATAAATAATTAGGGAATAACATTTCGGAGTTCAGACGGACAGTACAGAGGAGAATCAATCTGTAGAAGGAACCGAAAACGCAGTCCTAAACAGTGAACAAGGATTCCTCTATTGCTGTCCAAAAAACCAGATGACAGGTAAGACAATTTACCCCTGAAGGTACCCCCAAACTTCGCTAAAAAATGAATATACATTATGAAAGTCAATGGCCAAAACTTAATAAAAACAAAGGTTTATCGTCAAAATCTTTGTGTTATTATTAAGAGGAAAGACCAAAAGATATTTTATGTGAAAATTATTTTTCTTATCTCTTTTAGAATTTTCGAAATTTTGTTTAAAAATCGTGTTTTTTCTGGCGTCAACTTGGTGCTATAAATTACGATAAAATTTGAGCGCAATTAATGCGGTGAAAAACAAATTGGTTTGGACATTAAATAATTGTTGGGCTTTAGCAAAACATTTAGGACAAATGAATGAAATTATTTTTTAAACATTTCTTTAATTTAGAAAATACGGATATATATATATGTGTGTGTGTGTGTGTGTGTGTGTGTGTGTGTGTGTGTGTGTGTGTGTGCGTGTGCGCATTTGTTACCCCACAATTATTTAATTTTGAGATTTTTTTTATATTTGTTATAAGGACAAGTCCTCGGAGAATTTGAATTATCGAATCGTTTTTGTAAACCCCAAAATCTTCTCTGAACTGTAAAATAAAAACTACAATAACAATTTTATATTTTGTGTCACATTCCGTTCTAAAAATGTGACTTTCTTTCCGACTTGTTCGTGACCAGCTCTTAACTTTTTAAAATACCGTCTCAAGTTTGACATTGATAAAAAAAGAAATTTCTAAAATCTGATTGCCTAGCAAAGAAGCAAAGCACTTTTCCAAACGTTTATGCTATTTTTTTTATTTAAAAAATGTTTTTTTCCGACATTCCAAAATTTTTATGGAATTACTGACTTAGCTATGTTATCCATAAATATAAAATATATACCATTAGAGTAGATCTTTTCATTTTTTAAAAGGTTATGGTACTGATACAAAAATAACACAAAATTTTATTAAGACTAGGTTTCCTGCACTTTTGTCGACTTTTGAATTGAAAATTGTGTGCATTACGATGATAGATCTCTTCATTTTTATATTTCAAATTAAAGAAGGGTCGTTATAGTCAGAAGTAATTAAAAATGTGCAAAAATAAAGAAATTTGTTTTCTTTTTTTTTTCTTGGGAGAATAAAGAACAAATGAAAATATGACGAGTCTTTTCATAAAAATATATTCAGGTGTGCATTTGCAAAAAGCCGAATTATTTTGCTAATTCAAGGAAGATAGCGTCAGTATTGTTAGGACAAATAATCATAGGTAGTTCAGAAAAAGTGATGCGTAAAGTTTAAAATGCATTTTAATAAAAATAAAAAACACTTTCTTGAAGCTGATATTTTAGTTTTAATTCAATTCTAATAGATTAAATTTGATATTTACAATATACAAAATACATTGCTATATTTCAAACCGAAATTAGATTAATTTGGAATTTTTTTAATTGCTAAAATCGGCTATATTGATAAAACTTTCAACACAGCATAATTCACTTTATTAAAAAAAATAAACCTCAAAAATATAAATATTTTTCTGAAACTATTTGATTAATATTAACTGATTTAAAATTTAATTAATCTCATTTGAAACAAATATTACTAACTTTATGTTTAAACTATCGCAGAATTTTTTTTTTTTTTTTTTTACACGGGAACAAGTATTTTTATGAACTCCTCATCTGTGGTTCCTGTTTTTTAAGAACTCGAGAGAACCTTCAGACCCTTACAATTATTGTTCTATCAGCCTCTTACCGACTTTTAGCAAAGTGTTCGAGGCGATCATCAATGCTGAAGTGGTCAATATCTCACAGCCCACTGCCTATTCTCTGACAAAGAGTATGGCTTCCGATTCGACAGGTCTACCGTTATCATGCTGACGACCATCATTGTAGATATACCAGGCTCCTGATACGAACGGCGAAGCTCGAGCTGTTGCCCTGAATATTTCCAAAGCATTTAACAAAATGTGACACGCTGGTCTTCTGTGCAAGCTACAGACTCTGTAGTACAGAGTTATGGTATATCTGGGCGCTTGTTGGACTTAATCAACAGAAATTGTTCCTGTCGAATCGCTCGCGTAATGAAGGTCGTATTGAACGGGCACGCCTCCAGATCCTATCATGTCCCTCAATGCTCTATCCTAGGTCCTACGCTTTTTCTAATTTTCATCAACGATCTCTCTGATGTAATCAGATCCCAAGTAGGCATCTGCGCTGACGACACCACCATTTACTCTCGCCTCATTAAAAAATCTGCTAATGCTGACAAAACAAACATTGCTGCTGCCCTCGAAAAAAAAACCTCGAGTCAGTGGTGGACTGGGGTAAGAAATGGCTCGTAAATTTTAATGCTTCCAAAAAGATACTGCTATCTTTTAACCACCGTAAGCAATCTTTCCTACCCGCCATCAGTATGGATCACGCGAATCTCCCTGAAAGCAATACACAGCGCTTCCTCGACCTCACTCTCTCAGCTGACTTCAAGTGGAACGACTGCATTGAATTAATAGCTAAATCTACTGCTAGGAAGATCGGGTCTTTGCATCAAGCTAGAAAGTTTTTCTCTTCTGAATCTATCATGCACATATGCAAATCTAACATCCGCCTGTGCATTGAATACTGCTGTCATATTTGGTCGGGCGTCCCTGCTATTCATCTTAGGGTTCTCGACAAAATCCAAAAGAGGATCCCGACCTGGTTGCGTGACTCCAGTCTCTGTCTCTGTCTCTGTCTCTCTCATACTTTCACGGATTCTGTTCCGTTCCGACGAGCTTAGCTCCTTGGTGCCCCCTCTACACGAATTTACTAAAGCTAGGCTAGCAACTAGGTCCCACCTTTTTACAGTGAAACCAATCAAGTGTAACCGCAACTTCTACTCTACTAGCTTCTTTTCTCGCATTTCCCGCTTGTAGAACTCAATTCAGTATTTTTGCTTCCCTAATAACTACAATCTCCAAGAGTTTTTCGTAAAGTCATCTCTTATCTCCATGACTCCCATCCGTCTTCTTCCTTTACACTTTTCTCTCACGCAGCTCTCTTCAGACAAATGTTCCCGTCCTTCTCTTACCCATTCTCCGACACCTACTGTGACCTGTTCTCTCTTCACTCTCCTATTATATAACTCCCTGTGTACTGCCTTTCTTGGGGTGAGACGATAAGAAAAAATGGATTGACACATTTATCGATAACCTGTTGATTGTAAGATTCAGGTAAGGGATAAAAAATTTGCATGACAAACAGCGTGAACACCTTTTTAAAATATTGTTTTTAACTACGCTGTACTCTTAGTCTTTAAAATGTTAAATTTAATTATTTTAAATATTTTAAACATTCATATATTTTATCGAATTTTAGGTATTTTGGCTTCATAATTTTAATTACAAAGATGGTTAATGAGAAAATATTCGATTACCAATAAGTTTTAAATTTGCAACAGTTAATGCTTTTATTTTCCGATAATATCGCGTTTGGGAATCGTCTTTACAGAAATCGACACGTTTACACAAACAAACACATTTTAAAATTATTTTTAGAAAACTGAGGTGTCACTGAATTGTAGTAAACCTTTTCATTTGCGATTAGTAAATATAGTTTTTTTTAAATTTTTACAATATCATCTAACTGCTATAAAATAATACAGAATTTAAAAATGAATTTAGCGTTTAACTTATCTTAATTAAAACTGAAAAAAAAAAAAAATGAAAAACAGTTCCTGTAAAAAAAATATTATCAAACAATACTGTCCATAATATATTTTATTCATAAAAGCAATTAAAAGCTTTTTAATTAAATAATGTCTTTGTTTTATAGTCTGGTTTTTTTTTTACTTTCCGATTTAGAGCGGAATTTTTATAATTGCTGTCGTTTTTGACAAGAAGTTATTTGATAATTTAAGTTATCCAGTTTATTAAGATAAACTTTAGGCGCGGCAAAAATGGATTTCCGGAAATTTCATAACGTTAAAGATTTTCTAAAAACGACAGTTTTATAAAATAATTTAATTCATTTGTGAATAAGTCCTGAGTGTTTAAAATCCAACAAAGATTTTTGCAAAAAATATCGAAATCAATGCAAATAGACATTAACATTTCCCGTAGTAATTTATGACATATGAAAAACAAAATTTTTAACCAAAATTTGAAGATTCTAAAAATGATTAACATATATAATTGAATAAATACATGTGGATTTTCCTCTTAATAATAAAATAAAATTGTTTTGATTAAATTTTTGAATTTTTTTTATCATGTATGCTTATTTTTAGTGAAGCTATGGCGGTACCTATATATTTGTTATCAAAAATTCGCCATAAGAATATTCTTAGCACATTGAATTTATATCTAAACTAGCAGTATAGCCCGGCGTTGCTCGGGTGTAATGAAAGCTTTAAAACTAATCCATGGTACTGGAGCTCAGACTCTTTGGACGTTGGCACAAAAAACTAAAAAGCAATAGTTGTTTCCAGTTAAAGCGAAACCGTAGACTGAAAGAAAAATGAATGGATGTAAGTCAAATTTTGATTTCCTGGTATCGATATCAAATAAGTTTTTTCGTCGTAAACTGAATTTTGAAGGCTAAGTAAATCCTCTGAATAAATGGTATCATGGCTGAGACTAAGAACTACAATTATATCTACTTAAAGCTAAACCCAAAGCCAAAACTAAAATAAAAGGGCTGAAAAAGATACAGACATACAGGCAGATAAACAGACACACACACAAACATCTTGCCTTATATATATATATATATATATATATATATATATATATATATATATATATATTATAGATTTTCTGCACTATTGTAAGAACTGCAATCTTGAAACTTTTGAATATCGTTTCTTATGTCTTTGTCTATGAGTGTATCAAATTTGATTAAAATCAGACCACTCCTTCTATAACCCGATTTTTTTCGATTATCGATCTTCGATATTTATCGAGGATACCTCGACACAAAACCTAGCTAAGAACACACGCAGACGCTTATAGTACAACTGTGTAAATTTTCAAGAAAATCGGTTCAGCCATTTCGGAGTCTATAGGTAACGGACACACACACACACACAGTTCCATTTATAAATAAGTTTAGATTAGATCCACGTTATCCAAGATATTGCAGGTAACTTGGATAAAGTAAAAATATTAAATTGATCTGCCTGCTGATATACATCCGTCTCGCATGCCTACATACCCCAGACAGGCAGATAAATGCCTTACGGCAACTAAAACTCTGAAGTCAAAGTCCTGTTCATCAGCCGGCTTATTGAATCCCAAAAATTAAAATGGAAAAATGAATAAATATGAACTTGAGACAAGTTTATTCCGAATAATCTCTCTCTGTCATAAGTAAGGCCGTTCCTTCCTGTTATGCCCACGAAGAGAGAGACAATAACGATCCAGAGTCGGCTCAGTTCATTGCAGAGTCAATAGCGAGGCAGTGTCGGCTCAGTTCATTCTCTTTACTGCCAGTCATTAAACTTTACTACCAGTTATGAAAGCTCTTGCCATGTGTTCGATCTTTAACAGTAGCTTACTATTTTAGATTTTTCAATAAAAAGGTGATTCCAACGAGAGGTAAAACGAATTATTTATGTGTCTATAAAAATAATCGGAGCCACTTATTGACCAATATTGTGCATGGTTTGCAACACACACACACACACACACACACACACACACACACACACACACACACACACACATATATATATATGTATATATTAGTCATCCACATTCAAGCCTGTTTCGCTGTATCAGAGCTCATCAGTGTGGCTAGACTCATCCACTTATTGAATAAGGACAAATAGCTATAAATTTGGAATAATTGAATTAACCCCGAACTCGCTGTATGACATCACTTTGGACTGATTAAAATTCTAGCATTGTAAAATAAATGGCAGGATGCAGCTATGGACAGTTAATTCAAAATCTAGACTCCGATGTAAAACATTTTATTTGAAAATTGGAAAAATGCAATAAATTGTTTAAAATTAAATTGAACTAAACTTGATTGAATTAATTCTGGCTGCTTGATATATATATATATATATATATATATATATATATATATATGATGCGGAGATGTTTGTCACTGAACTGAGCAATGTTATTTCATAACGAATCTGAAGTTTCGTGAAGGCATCATTGTAATATCTTCATTGATTCAGGGTCGTTGCTTTTTGACACTAAACAACCTTATAATTTAATACTATATATATATATATATATATATATATATATATATATATATATATGAGGATGAGTAGCGACAGTCTGTTTCTTAGCTGAACGGAATCTTTAGGTCATGTAGCTTGCGTTCAAGCATGAAACAGTCTATCGACACTCTCAGTTTTGACCTCAGAGTCTAATTTTATATTTACATGTCCTCTTTCCCTGATATTCATCACTTTTACCCATAAATATACCATACAATAAAAAAGACTATCATTTTATTTTGAACTGGACCAAAACTTAATAATTATAACCTCCCAGGGATTGCCGAAAAGTTATCGGTGCGACCAAGAAGCCCTTCTCTTTCCTTCAAAAATTTAATATTGCTATTACAAAATTTAAGAAAGTACGGAAGGCTTTCCAATGCCTACTCGCATTTATACACTTAAAAGATTTCAGCTTATAAAAGGTTAAAATTTACTTTGACGATGAGATCCTCTCTGACTTTTTTTTTTAATCGTGTCACCCCAAGCAAGGCATTCCACTGCCACTATAGCGCAGGGGGTTACATAGAGGGATTGGGTATAGGAAATGTCAGAATGAGGGTGATAGACGACTTAGGATGTACATAGGGAGAGAGTTGGAGAGAGTGGGTGTGAGTTAGTGTGTTAGGAGGTGTCTATTGACCTTACATTTAAACTCCTGGAGGTTGTAGCCGTCGGGGAAGCAAGCATGCGGTAGGGAATTCCACAGGCGGGAAGTGCGAGGGAAGAAGCTGTTGGAGTAGAAATTGCGGTTACATTTCATCGGTTTCACTGTAAAAGGGTGGGACCTAGTTGCCAATCTAGTATCTCGTGCAAATTCACATCTAGTGGGCACCAGTGATTTAAGTTCGTCAGAGCAGAAGCCATGAAAGTATTTATAGAAGAGGCACAGGGAAGCCACGTCACCCGGTGAGAGAGATACTGCAGGCGGTCAGCCAAGTCGGTATCAATCACATTACAGATTCTTCGCTGTATTTTGTCAAGAACCCCAAGGAGAATAGAAGGGGCACCCGACCAGATGTGGCAGCAGTACTCAATACACGGGCGGATGGTGGATTTATATAATTGCAGGATAGATTCAGGCGACTTTCATAGCTGCGGATTTAGCAATGGATTCGATGTAGTCATTCCACTTGAGGTCCGCTGAGAGTGTCAGGCCAAGCAGGCGTAGTGATTTACTCTCTGGGAGGCAAGCCTGTTCCATGCTAATGGGAGGGAGGTGCAGTTGTCTGTGGTGGTTAATTGACAGCAGAAACGACTAAAAAGATTTAAAACAAAGACGAGATCATGACCCCATGTTAAATCGAAATCCGGGTTCAAATTAGATTCGGTGTTATCATGACCAATTAATTTTTTCCCATATTGGTAACGCCAGAAATATTAAATTTCCTTTTACAGACAATGACTAACCAGAAAGTGACCGTGTTCAGGTACAAAGATAAATTCTGTAATTAAAAAAAATAAAAGTAAACGTTGCTAAAGGTCGAGATCCTTGCTTCAACTATACAATCAGTGCAAACAAGTTCAGGTACAACAGTTCCGGTTTTTTGTAATTGCACCAGCGAATGTATCAAATCGCGGATAGCATCGAATATATATATATATATATATATATATATATATATATATATATATATATATATATATATATAGATAGATATATATATATATGCAGGTTGCATTAAAAATGACAAACAAGGGGTGTTGGTAAAGTATTTTTTATGTCATTCTTCATGTGATCTTATGATTTATTTCTTCTGGGTACATAAATTATATAAAAATTGTCCAGATATTTTGTTTATCCGAGAGCTTTCGGCTATACTTTTAGCCATTTTTGAGGATGAATGTTATTTTTCGTATAACAGAATGTATGTGGTGTTATGTATAATGTAGAGTAGTGGTATGTGTTACGTACCAAACACAGTAAGCATGTTGTTAGCATGTTAGTAGTTGATGTTGTAGCGGATAAGAAATTAATTAAAATCAACCTTCTACTTCACTTTTACAAAAATTCACAATGACGTGGGAAATCCTGGGTTTTCACAAATAGAAAAAGGATTGACTATGTGCTTAAAGAAAAAGTCGGACCCAGATTTCGCAAGTAGGTGCTAAAATGATTTTCGACCAATCGGAGCGACTTGCATGACTTGAGGACTTAGCGACCCAGTGCTAAATTAAAAAAGACTATATAAATGACCTCGGCGTCAGTCAAGAGTTAGATGAAAGTAGCGAGAAAGACAAACATCTAAAATGTAACTTCAAGCGACCCGGACATTGTCCTCTTTCTCTTTCTCCTTATCTCTTTCCACAATTACTACTACGAACAATTTCTTCAACTCTTGATACCCTTAACTCAACTTTATCATTGAACATGAACTCTACGCTTAACCTTTTAAAAATGTTTCTAATTGAACATCAACTTCTATAACTTGTGTTATTCTTTCCTTTTAATAAATTTATATTTTAACATTCAAAATGTATATTTAATTATTCCTCTCTTCTGTACTAATCCATACATCCTACTGACAACCAACCTTCTGATAATAATTCTGATGATAATTCGACATAAATTCTGTAAGCTGTGGGGAGTTTGGTTAAGTAAGACACAAGGCCGAATCAAAGAAACATTAACCAGCTCCCCACGGCTACAGTGGTTACCACCGACGTTCGAAAAGAACACGCAACACGCACCATACATCTTCATAGACGCACCTCACTTTTTCACTGTCGACGCGGAAAAAGAACGCCGAATGGAAGGATGAATTCTTCACTGGCGACCACCGAAAGTCCAAGGAACACGCACCCATCTTCTTCACTGGCAAACCTCGATGCGGAAAAAGAACGCCTAATGGAAGGATGAATTCTTCACTGTGATTCCCGAATCGAAACCCAACAAAAAACATGCAGTGGAAAAATTCCTACTACGCTACACTGGTGACTCTCGACGTACAAAGAACACCCAGCCCTACGCTACAATGTTATTGAGCGTTGGGCTTTTCGTTTTTATTAAAAAGGCCTCCATTATTTTTAGTCTTTATTTTTTATTTTTTTTTTTTTGCATGTAGATGATGCTATGGTCAACGAGTATGTTCCGGATAGGATTTGGTAGGTCTCCGTGTGTGTTTAAATGAGATCGAACTGAGCTCCGTTGAGAGAGATGCAGCGTGAGACTTCGAGTCAGTTTTAGTGGTATGGCTGATATAATTTTAGTGGTATGGCCGATATAATTTACAAAATTAGGATCAAGAATGCAATTCATCAAAGTACATGTGAATTCGTAAATAATAACAACTAAAAATATTATATAATTATTTCAATTTCAAAAACTGTTACCGTTGACAGATAGCATCGTCGTGTGGTCGAAGTTCCTGGTTTTAGGCCCCTTTGAATCCAGCGTCTGCTAGTTTGAATTTCTGTAAATGTAAAAAAGTGTCAAATTTAAATTATATTTGAAGACTGATCCATTTTATCGTAATTTATGTAATTCGTTATTCGTAGTTTAAGTTACACGCGGTCAACATCAAAATTGAATATTGTTCAAAAAACGCAAAAACATGATTATGGCAATTCTGATACGCCCTCCATATCAGTCAGTTAAGTGCCATACGTGATACACGCTTGGCCGATCATGTCTTGAAAGAGGCACGACTGACTGGGCAGAAGATTATCCCGCAGTAGGTTGCCATTGCTTTCTGCGGTAGACTGGTTGCTGACCAAGGCTATAGAACCTATAGGAGTTATGGGAAATGCTTAATTTCCCCAACACTATATTTTTTTTGGCACACAAATGAATGACGAAACTTGCTTTTAGAACAACAACAAAGAATAGTTTATTATATAGTAAACGTACAAGATTGGTAGTATGTAAGTGTCCATGGTGAAGCTAGCAGCAGATAGTATGTAAGTGTCCATGGTGAAGCTAGCAGCAGATAGTATGTAAGTGTCCATGGTGAAGCTAGCAGCAGCGTCTTCCTCGAAAGCATTCCATGGGGACTCAGTGGCAGCGATGTGAAAGAGACGTCCGTTACTGCCGCGGGCTCATGGCTCTCTCTGCCCTTTCCTCTGTTCTACAAACAGCACTAGGGAAAATAGTTCTAGAGAGGAATCAATGCGCTCCGCCCGTTGATTGGTCAGTGAGTGACCGAATCTCCCGTCGGGGGCATTGATTCGCTAAAGGAAATAGATCTGTGGCTGCTACATCACCCCCTGCTTAGGCGGAAAGCCGACAGAGAAAAAGATAGCGGCCATAAAACAAAGAAGGGTACAATTTATATATAAACAGTTTTACAGAGCTTTTTGGGCCAATGTACTCGTCGACCACTGCGTGTGGTGGTGACATAGTTGTCTGTTGGCATCGTATTTTTTTCCACGAGTGTAAAGATATGTTCATGTATGTAAGTAGGGGGAATATGTGGCTCTTGTGTGTTTGTGTTAAGAAAGGCTCTTTTCACCCTGTCAATAGATACAGTTTCTTTTTTGCCACTAATGTCAAGAGTGAGAAGTTTGTCAGTGCGTGAAAGCACGCGGTAAGGGCCAATGTAAGGTGGAGTGAGAGGGGCTTTGACAGCGTCCCTTCTTAGAAAAACGTGAGTCCATGAAGAAATATCTTTTGGGACTGATGATTTGATGGTCTGTTCCCTAGGGTGCATTGGTGGGAGATTACCAAAATAAGATTGCAGTCTGTTTATATACAAGGCAGGATCTGTTCCTGTTAAATCTGTTCCTGTTAAATCTATATCTGACCTGGTAATGATAGAGGTACTCCATAGACAAGTTCTGCTGGAGAGTATCCTAGGTCCTCTTTGATAGCTGCACGACAGCCAAGAAGGACAACAGGTACATATTCGCTCCATCGCTGTTGGTCAGGATAGGCACGTAATGCGGCCTTTAATTAGCGATGAAAGCGTTCTATCATCCCGTTAGAAGCAGGGTGATAGATCGTAGTTCGAATTCGATTGATCCCTAACATTCTGGAAAGTTCCTGGAATAGGTGGGATTCAAATTGTCTGCCACGGTCAGTGGTAATTGTTGTAGGAACTCCGTAACGCGTTATCCAGCCTGATATAAGGGCTTGCGCTACGGATTCAGCTGAAATGTCCTTTAGGGGAATAGCTTCGGGCCACCGTGTAAAGCGATCTATACAGGTCAGGAGGTAAGTAAATCCCTGACTGACCGGCCATGGTCCAACCAGATCAATATGGATATGGCTGAACCGAGCGTCAGGGGTGCTGAATGTTCCGAGGGGTGCATGGATATGTTTGTGCACCTTTGATTTTTGGCAGGATACACAAGAACGTGTCCAGGCAGTGACATCACGCCTCATGTTTGGCCAGAAAAATCTAGCTGCAATCAGCTTCACTGTGGCTTTGGGTCCGGGGTGTGCCAATTGGTGTAGTGTGTCAAAAACAATCCTACGATGTGTCATCGGAACAAAAGGTCGAGGTACGTCTGTTGAGGTGTCACAGATGATCTGCGTATCTGCAGTAGGCACTGGTAAGTATGCGAACTTGCAAGTTGCAAATTCAGGTGATGATAGATCAAAGGTGTCCAGGTGTGGTTTGTCAAAGGCCATCTGTCGTAAGTCGATATCTGAAGGTGAGAACAGTGAATTAATGGGAAGGCGAGACAAGGCGTCTGCCGCAGCATTCTGTTCACCACAGATATGTCGGATATCGTTTGTAAATTGCGAAACAAAATCCAAGTGGCGAGTTTCGCGAAGAGAATATATGTCCGGCTTTGAGCGCAGAGCGAAAGTAAGCGGACGGTGATCGGTGTAGATCACAAATTGTCGGCCCTCTAGTGAATGCTGAAAGTGTTTCACTGCGAGGTACATTGCCAGGAGTTCACGGCCAAACGTGCTGTAACGTTGTTCTGCCGGTTTCAGCTGTCTCGAAAAATAAGCGAGAGGTTGTAGCTGTTGTTGGTGTTGCTGTTGCAAAACTGCACCTACAGCTGTGCCCGATGCATCAACGACCAATGAAAACTGGGAGTCGGGTACAGGATGTGCAAGTAGCGATGTTGTCGCTAATTTCTTCTTCACTTCGTTAAAGGCTTTTAGCTGTATGTCATTCAACGAAATCTGCTCATTTTTCTTTTTCCTGTTACGTAACATGTCAGACAGAGGAGACAGGAGCTCCGCACAGTGTGGGATGAAACGTCTGTAATAGTTAAGCAGACCGAGAAAGTGCCTCAGTTGGCGAAGTGAAGTGGGTGGTTGAAGGTCTTGTAGAGCCTTCACTTTTTCAGGTAAGGGAGATATCCCTTCAGGGTTTATAATGTGTCCCAAGAAAGTTAGCGACGAAGCACCGAAAACACATTTACCAGGGTTAATCCTCACCTGGTACTTTTGAAACCGTTCGAACAGTAGGCGGAGGTGAGTAACATGTTCCTCAGGTGAGGCACTTGCTACGAAGATGTCATCTATATAATTATAGACGAAGTCCAAATCACGCACTACTTCGTCCATGAAGCGTTGGAAGGTACTAGCCGCGTTTCGCAAACCAAAAGGCATAGTTAAAAATTCAAACGCTCCAAATGGAGTAGTTACTGAAGTTTTGGGTATGTCGTCTGGGTTCACTGGTATCTGATGGTAAGCCTTAACGAGGTCTAGTTTGGAGAAGGTCTTACAACCATGCAGGGATGAAGCGAAGTCTTGTATATGTGGGATTGGGTAACGATCAGGTACCGTAATGGCATTTAGTCGTCGATAGTCCCCAGTCGGACGCCAATCTCCAGAACGCTTTGGAACCATATGCAAAGGGGAAGCCCATGGACTGGACGAGGGGCGTATAATTCCCAGCTGCAGCATATGATTAAATTCTGCCTTCGCCGCCTTTAGTTTATCAGCAGGGAGGCGGCGAGGGCGTGAGAACACCGGAGCGCCTGTGGTCTCGATGTGGTGTTTTGTAGAGTGAGTTGATTTGCTCACAAAGAAATTTAAGTTAGTTAACTCTGGGTAAGAGCGTAGTAATGTTTGGTATGGGTCGTCAGTGGCGGCAATGAAAAATACCGGGCTGATAGGTGAGATATTTGCCTTAAAACCCATGACGGAAAGTTCCGTATTGCCGTCAATAAGTCATCGCTTGCGCATATCCACTAAAAGGTTGAAGTGGTGCAGAAAGTCCGAGCCTAGAATGGGGTATGGTAAATCAGCTACAGTAAAAATCCATGTAAAGTCTCTCCGTAATTCTAAGTCCAGAGAACGATAAATTTGACCGTACGTGGGAATAGGGGAGTGATTTACCGCTTGCAGTGTGATGGGCGACAGTGGCGGCTTCTCAGTGAGGAGTTTCAGTGGCCAGATACTGCAAGCTGCTCCTGTGTTAACCAAACAACGTGCTTGGGACTTGGAGTCAGTGATAAAATAGGCACGGTTGTTACATAAATCTTGTGGAGAGTGTGCCGTGCTCAGCTCTCCAGATTTAAGTTTCCCTGGTTTGAAAAAGGAGCAGGGCATTTTGCACCTCCGAGCCTTAGCGCCAAAACAACTGTGATAATAGCATAGTCCTGGCTTGCTTGAATGGCGGCGGTGGTGTGGGGATGACGAACGACTTTTATGTCGACGTCTAGGCTGTTGTGAATTGATTACAGTTAATTTACCTACTTCATTGGTGAGCTGCACTAAAGCTTTGAGTATCGCCACTTGTGTGGTACCTTCGCTTGTGTTCCCAGCAGCAGAGAGGGTAGAGACTTCAGCCTTTGGCTGAGGAATGGACGCGGTAATAGGCCGCTTGGTGAATTCCATCACTTTATCTGCAGAGGACGCTATTACGTCTACTGAGCTCTTCTCTACCATGGGTACCAGAATTGCCTTTACTTGAGGGGGCAATCGTGAGAAGAAAAGTTGCTTTATAATGGCACTATCAGCAGGGACATCTTCTGCCAGCTCTCTCATTCTGCGGAGCAATTCGCTTGGCATGCGGTCTCCCAACAGCTCGTCATTGACTAAAGTTTGGAACCGCTTTTCCGCTGATAGCGACGTCCGGAGCAGAACTTCCCGCTTAATACTGTCATAAGTAGCATTAAGGGGGGTGTTAGTTATCAAATCTTTGACAACTGGTGTCAATGTCTCGGGAAATGCACTAAATAAAATAGGCAATTGCCGCTCCTCCACGACGTTGTTCGCTATAAAATATGACTCGAGTTGGGCAAACCAAACTCGAACGTCGCCAGCGAAAGCAGGTAAAGTAGTCGCCATTTTCTTTTTAATATATAGCGTGACGACAGACCACCAAAAGAAAAATATCAAAGAAACACGTCTCAATGAGAAAGAAACGAAAGGGAAAACATTTCAAAAGACACAAGAAAATAGTGATATTCGTGTTAAACGAGAGAAAGGTGCTGCTTTAAGGTTCCTTAGTAAGGGAGATAACTGTCAGTTTCAAGGCCTGTCTAAAAACACAAGTTGGAATTAAAGATGGCGTCGCCCAATCACCATTTAGGCGGGAAAGTTAAATGTTAAGGAAGGAGGCGCTCTATTAGCTTTAACTTTCGAAAAAATAAAATGTAAAGGTGTATTACTCACTTGTATTTTTCCTTTTTTTTTTGTACCACGTGGTCAGTTGAACAGAGCAGAGTAGTAAGTTTCTTCTTTTTTTTTTTTTTTTCTTTTGAACTTTCTTTGAACAAAATGTAATGTTCGTTATGCTTGCTTGAGTTGGTGTTTTTCTTGTGTACGGGCTGAAAAGAAGATACTTCCTCGTCGGAAAGTTTTTGGGGTTTTTTTTGTGAAGGCACGTGTTCAAAAAATGTTATTTGAGTAAAGGGAGAATCTTTTATCTTCCTATTTTACCACTTGGGAATGGGCGTCGGTATGTCTAGCAAAACGAAAGATGATATCTCTGTTTAGAAAGATTGTTTTACTGAGGGCAAAAATTTTTTGCCAATGTCTTCTCAGCCGACGAATGAATTTAACGCACACGTGTGTCACAAACAAAATTCGTGGGTGGTTGTATTTTTTTTTTTTTTTTTAGGTTCTTTGAGTCAGGAAGCTTTTTCTCTCTCTCCTTTTAACTTTGCTTGTACTGTTGTCCGAAAGTGGAGGCCGAGTTTCGTGTTGTTATTTTTTTTAAAATTTGTTTCGCCATCCTAAGGTGCCATTCGTGGTCACCATTTTATAGGAGTTATGGGAAATGCTTAATTTCCCCAACACTATATTTTTTTTTGGCACACAAATGAATGACGAAACTTGCTTTTAGAACAACAACAAAGAATAGTTTATTATATAGTAAACGTACAAGATTGGTAGTATGTAAGTGTCCATGGTGAAGCTAGCAGCAGATAGTATGTAAGTGTCCATGGTGAAGCTAGCAGCAGATAGTATGTAAGTGTCCATGGTGAAGCTAGCAGCAGCGTCTTCCTCGAAAGCATTCCATGGGGACTCAGTGGCAGCGATGTGAAAGAGACGTCCGTTACTGCCGCGGGCTCATGGCTCTCTCTGCCCTTTCCTCTGTTCTACAAACAGCACTAGGGAAAATAGTTCTAGAGAGGAATCAATGCGCTCCGCCCGTTGATTGGTCAGTGAGTGACCGAATCTCCCGTCGGGAGCATTGATTCGCTAAAGGAAATAGATCTGTGGCTGCTACAAACCCAAATCTGTCCTGCTATTTAACCCATAACTGGAAGGAAGAGACGGATTAATACCTTTCCCAAGGGTATTTGCGCGTAAGTGAATACAATGGATTCAAATGGAATTCGAACTCGGCTCCCCGTTATCCACTGGACCACAACGCACATCCTCCATATACATAATTATAATTAGCTCAGCATTTGAGGTCATCAAGTGTTGAACTTTATGTTTGTACAATGGAAGGAAGAGACTCGTTTTGAAAAAAAAACAACTGGTTATCGTTAATCTATTGTTAGTAGTAGAATTTCTATCATATTTAACATTTTTAGCCTCGGAAGTAGGACAAGTAAACAAAAAAAAAAAAAGAACGTTAGATTTTGAACGCTAGCAGAAAATATAAAAAAAGTTACTAATCATTATTATTTATAAACGACAGAAGACGAGCTAAAGAATAAAACAGTGGAATAGAAATGAATCAGTTTGTCAACTGTTAACTTATTATATAAATAGATACAGCTTCTTTATATTTGCATCTTCGGTAGCGTGGCCGAGCGGTCTAAGGCGCTGGTTTAAGGCACCAGTCTCTTCGGAGGCGTGGGTTCGAATCCCACCGCTGCCATCCTTTTCTTTCGAAATACTGATCAAGTTTTAAATGTTCTCGCCTTGAAATCCGACGACTACAAAAATCAATAAGATATTGGGATAATATGACATATTCACTGCGTGTCGAAATTATAATTACTGCCTCTTTGTTTGATGTCTTTTTTCTGGGTAACTCCACTACATCGCTGACAAAACAGCTCAGTATGAAGAAAAAAGGTCCCAAACGAACCTTTTCCATCAAAATATTCATGTTATTATTAAGAGGGAAGATCAAAGTATTATTTTTTAATTATTTTAAAAATAATTTTAATATTTTATAACACTTTCGAAATTTCGGTAAAAATCTTATTTTTATTTTCGTTAGTGAATAAACAAATCGTTACGATAAAGGGGTAACTCGTTTTTTTTTCCAGTTGCAAACACATTAATGTGAAAATTTTTGCAAAAATCAAATGATTGTCAGATTTTTTATGAAATTTCCAGGACTTTTACCGAAATTCTGCTCTGAATAGTAAAATAAAGAATGTAACAAAACTATGACATTATTTAGATCAGCTTTTAATTGTTTTGAAATAACATAAATTAAGGACATTATTACAATTTTCTTTTTCGATTAACAATGAAATTTTAAAAGAATTGTTTTCATTTTTTTTTAAATTATAACAATTTTTATAAGGTTTCAAAAATATTTAAAAAAATATTTCCAAGACTTGTAGACGTTAGGCTGGTAATTTATTAAGTGAAGTCTGTATTTACTAATCGAAAATTGAAAAGTTAAATACAAATCATCTAGCCATCGTATTTTTAAAATAATTTTAAATTTTCTTTTGTGTATCTGAGTTTTTTATGGTAATTTCTATGTGTACATTAAAAGGTCATGTGTTTCACGGTTTCTTCCCCTTATAGGTAAAAATAATTGAACAATTATGTCACTTGTGATCACCGTAGAAACTTAGCTTATCTCGCATCTGTCGAGCTTTCATCACATTTCAAGTACGGGGGAAAGGTCAGAAAATCCAACTCTGCGTTTAAGAGATAGTTTTATTCTAAATTTCATGCTAATAGAATACGTGCCTAAATCAAATTAATTTAACATTAAATTTGCTAATTTTCCAAAATTAATGTTCCACAGATTTATATTTTATTTTTTGCAAGATTTTTAAAACCGAGGATTAACTTTTGTTTACAAATGTGTCGATCTCTCCAAAATGGGCGAAAAATTTTAAATTTAAAAAAATCTCAAAATTTTATATTCAAGTCAATATAATTTCTGTTTGAAATACACTAAGGTATTTTGCTTACTAGAAAGAGTAAATTTAATCATTTAGCTTTTAATTTCTATAACAAATGTTTCAAAAATCTTTTTTTTTATTTTTAAAAATTTAACTTAAAAGTTAGTTATCGAAAATGAGTGAAAGTACCTACTTTTTCTTTCTCTCTTTTTTTGTTCTTTCAAATCTCACGCTGATATTCTGCACAATTCATAAGGTCCGGTACAAAAATAAAAACTTATATCTAGCATCAGGAAGAGACAATTGAAAATTCTGGGACACATGACAGAGAAGTAAAGCTTGGAGAACTTATACTTACAGGCTAGATTGAGGGCAAGACGAACAGAGGAAAACATCGCATAACTTACTTGATGAATAGATGGCGGAACAGGGTTTAGGTGAAATAACGAAAAGACAAAATTTATTAAGAGCTACAAAAGACAAGAAATTGTGGAGAGCCATAATCGCCTACGTCCTGAGGGGACATGACACATCAGGAAAAAGACATACCCAAGCACATATTTTGAAAATCTATATATATGAATATTTTGACATATCTATCTATCTATCTATCTATCTATCTATCTATCTATCTATCTATCTATCTATCTATCTATCTATAATTATTGTTAATCAGATTTTGTGTCATAATTAAATTAGACCAGTGCACAGTTGTATTAAAAAGTACTCAATGCACGTATATTGTAGAACTTTTAAATATTTTTAATTTGGAAACGAGTTATTTCCGTAATCTAGGTTTCAACCTTCCGGTATCATCAGGCGATTCATAATAACTGATTTTTCAACGTTTTCAAACATACAACAGAAATTTTTACGAACCTCGCGACTGGAATTTTTAAAGTACCGAAAATTTCAAAATTAGGGAGAAATTACTTAAAGATCTTGAACACTTTCACCCAGGTTTGTATGATTCTAGGATGTATTTTTTGGTGTGATTACATCTGGACATTATTTCTGATCTTTCATTTAGTCATTTTTTTTTTGTTCTGGAAACAATATTATATCCAAATTTTCTTCTTGGCATAATCAGAAGTTCTATTTTATGATATTTGTCACCCTCTTTATGAAATTTCTAGAAATTCATTTTTGAAGCGCTTTATCTTTATTTTGGATGACTAGATTAAACATAAACATTTTAGGCATATGTGAAACGATATGGCCAAATAATGGAGACTTCATCAGTGACGACAACAGAATTATATCCGCAGGATGTGGAAACAATGAAAAAAGGAGTCGCCGTTATACTAGATAAAGACACAAGGAAATGTGTTATGGGATACTGCTAGATATTTGAAAGAATTCTAGTAGTTAAACTGAAAGGAAAGCCTCTCAATATATCGGTAATAGTGGTGTATGCACCGACAACACAAATTACAGAAGAAAAATAGAATCTTTCTACTCTATGCTAGATTAAGCCAAGTCACAGTGCAAATCACAAGAGATCAGAATTATTATGGGAGATCAGAATGCCAAAGTTAACCAAGGGAGAGAAGGTGAAACAGTCGGCACATTTCGGACTAGCACACCTCAATGGCCGTGGTGAGAAATGGGTTCAATGGTGCACAGATAATAGATAATAAGCAACACCTGGTTTCATAAGCACCTCAAAAGATTATGAACATGGATGAACCCAGGAGGAGAAATTAAGAACCAAATTGATTATATTACTATCAACAAGAGATTCAGAAATGTAGCCCTTCACTGCAAAGCATACCCAAGGGCTTACGGCGGAAGTAAGCACCAATTTGTATGCAAACTAAGGATAAAACTAAGAAGATTAAGAAAAAACTAACACAGGCCTAAGACTACAGTACAATAGACTCGTGAATGACCCGAACCTGTAGGAAATGTATAGGGAGACTGTGAAAACGAAATACGAAAGACAAATCGGAAACAGAAGCTCCAAATGGAACGCACTAAGAGTAGTTCTAGTGACATCAGCAAACGACATCATCCCAAATAAAAAAGGACATCGGAAGAAAATCGAGTGGATCACTGAAGAGATTTTTGACCTGATGCAAAAGAGACATAAAACGATGCCAAGATATGGAACGGTATACAAGAAACTACATAAAGAAATAAGAAGCAAATTCAGATAGGCTAAAGAAAGATGGCTCAACGAGAAATGCTTCGAAGTAGAAAGACTGAGCACGACAAATGATGGTAATATGCATAAATAAAATAAAGGAATAAGAGAACAAACGACCTGCTCAGCAACATGATGCATAAAAACAAAGGACGGTATATTCATACTAGAAAAAAAAACTTTAGAGATGGGATGAGTATACTGGTAATCTCTTCCACAATTAGAGAGAGCAACCAACAATTAAAAAAATACGGATTGACCAGAAAAAATAAAAATTGAAGTAGAATCGGCAATGGCCAAATTGAGCAGAAACATAGCAACAGGACCCGATGGGATTGTAGTGGAGATGTTGATGTCCCTAGAAGGTTTTGGTGTAGACAGATTCACAGAAATAATAAATGAAATCCATAACAGCGGCAATATACCGAAGGATCAATTTTCATAGCACTAAGAAGCCAAGTGCAAAAGAATGTCAACTCCACCGAACAATCAGCTTAATGAGCCACATAACAAAATTCATCATCCGGATTCTGATGAAGTGAGCGTGCAGCAGAATCGGCCTAGAGATAGAACAAGAACACTGTGGCTTCGTTAAAGATACCGGGACGAGGAATGTGATATTAATGCTCAGAATACTATCTGAAAAGACAATACTGATGCAGAATGGCATTTATCTGTGCATTATAAACTACGCAAAAGCGTTTGACAAAGTACGTCACAAAAACTTGATAGAGATGCTCGGCAACCTCAACATTTTCGAAAACTTAATATTTTCAGCAATTATATAATATTTTATAGAATTTTAGTTTTGATTCATAGCCAGACATTTGAATATGTTTTCTGAATAAATAAAAATTTTAAAATTTAAATTTCTTTTAAAATAATTTTAATTTAATAAGAAAGAATGAAATTGAAATAACCGAACGAAGTTATATTATGTTATTTATTAATAAGTTATCATTAAGTTTAAAGTATGGTAAAAATAGCTAATTTAATTTTTATGGAAACATGTTATGACTCCTATGGAACATCGTACTTAATCAAATAGAACATCGTACTTAATCAAAATGAACATATTTACACACATTTTTTTTTTAACTAATTCAAAATATTTCTGCAAAACGATTTTTATTAAACTTTTCATTTTTGATAGGCAATATAATCACCAGTTCTTAACTAAAAAGTCTACTCGCAATCTTTGGAGATTTTAAAAATATTTTAAAAATTTTATATATTATTAAATTATTTAATAATAGAAGAAAATTAAAAAAATGAAAACAATTCTTTTAAAATTTTATCATAAATCGAATTTTTTTTTCTTCAGAGTATAATGTTCTCTATAGTTATCATTTATTCCAGCAATTCAAAGCTTATCAAATAAACTATATTAAAGTTTTATTGCATTTTTTATTTTACTCTTCGGAGAAGGTTTTCGGATAATGATTGCGAACTTAAAATAAAAAAAATAGATCAGTTATATTCCCCAATGAGTCCTACGTTGAACTAATAAAACAAAAGTTAGCCATCAGTGTAAAATTTATTAAGATTTCATGGATTTACGTGGAGGGGGGGGGGTTAACAAAGTATTTTTATCAAGATTTTTAAAAAATAATAATTTCCAAAATAATTGTATTTATTTGTGAATGAGTACTGAAAGTTTCATTAAAATCCGATAATTATTTGATTTTTGCGAGAATTTCCAAATTAATGTGTTTGTCACTGAAAAAAGTGTGTAATTCAATCATTAGGTTTCCATTGTAAAACAGTCGTAACGTTTCTTTAGCCGCTAACTCAAATCAAAACAAAACTTTCTGACTAAATTTCGAAAATGTTAGAAGGGATTAAAAATTTTTGAAAAATAATTAAAAATTACTTTGATCTTTCCTCTTAATAATAATATAAACATTTTGAAGGAAAAAGTTTGTTTTATTAAGTTTGGGACCTTTTTTTTTAATACTATGCTGTTTTGTTAACGATTTGACCGGAGGTACCTACATTAAAAGGTCACATGTCTCAAGAGTTGTTCCTCTTACGATACTTATCACTTGGGTTATGTCATTTTGGTCACTATACTTCCAGATAAGTAAACTGATTAATAACAAGGGCTGCTATTGTCTCGTTGAGAGGTCAACGAGTTAGGCTTTTCTGATTAAGAAACATTATTATTCTAGTTTTCATGCCTTAAACAAGCAATATTTGTTTCAAATCAGATTAATTTAACTTTAAATTTACTAATGTTTTAGAAATAACGTGTGAGAGATGTATATTTTGTTTCTGTAAGTTTTTTAAAACCGAGAATTAACTATTGTTTACAAATGTGTCAATCGCTCAAAAAAAAAAAAAAAAAATTAGCAAAAGACTTTTTTTAAATAAAAAATGTTTAGATTCCAAGGAATATAATTTCTGTTTAAAATACACCAGACTATTTCGCTTCGTTGAAATAGTAAATTTAATCATTTAGCTTATAGTGGGTTATCCGTTCTAGTGAAACGTAGTTGTATGTTGAAATCAGATTAACTGTATTTGGCCTCGTTAGTAGATAGCCCACTATAAGGGAGGTATAAACAAGAAAATCAAATTGAGTATAGAAACAACATTTATACA
The DNA here is from genome assembly GCA_037127315.1 of Ascarosepion bandense. Classification (NCBI taxonomy): domain Eukaryota; kingdom Metazoa; phylum Mollusca; class Cephalopoda; order Sepiida; family Sepiidae; genus Ascarosepion; species Ascarosepion bandense. The sequence goes on along the minus strand of JBBBDQ010000322.1, from coordinate 2,810,107 downwards.
TATACACAGATAGCGATTAAGGTTTTTTTTATACAAATAAAGTAATGTCTTTAGGATGGGTTCAAAGGAAGTAGCAGTAAATGCCAAATCCATTGTTGCCTGTTTAGGATGCGGTTTCCGGTTTTCTCTTTTCCAATCTTTACACTCTTTTCTTTTCTTTTTTTTCAATTGGAGTAGATAGACTAAACTATCGCCCGGTTCACACTCCACCCACGTCTATTGAACAGGTGAAGAGGCTCATCACTTGTTTCCTGTTTAGGATGTGCTTTCCGGTTTTTCTCTTTTCTAATCTTCTCACTCTTATGTAGCCCCCTGCACATCAGTGGCGTTTCCGCCTTGCTTGGGGTGATATGATTAAAAAAAAAAAAAAAAAAAAAGAAAGTTTGTGGGTATTTATGTGGGAGCGTCTGTCAGTTAGAAATGTATTTGATGTCTCCGTTCCGTAGATCGGGTAAGTAGCTCAGGGGACAGCGAAGAAGAAGGTGAGAGGGAAAGGCGAGACGAGCATGGTGTGATAGCTTGACGAAGTCAAGGGACGTGCTAATTATGCTCGTACTTTCTCAACTGGCGATGCTTCCTGTGTCGGCTTTTTATTTCGTCTTTGTGGGTCCAACAGGTCATTTGAGAATTCACACCCGTATTTAATTCTGGGCTTCGCATTGGATGATAAACAAAATTCACGTAGACCAGCGAAAAGGAATTTGATATTTATTATTTTTTGGTTTTCTGTTGGAACATATGCGTGGAGCCGGGTGCGTAAAGACCAGTTTTGGTCATTTGGTCTCTAGATATCTGAGGGCAAACATCCGGTCCCTCGCTTTGCTCGGTATCACCACAAGCTTTCAATTAAGCTAAAATTAAAATTTCAAAAAAACGTTGATTTTTTAAAAAAATTCAATTTAAAACTTAGATATCTAAAATGAGTGAAGGTACCAATTAAAACGTATTTGTGTGCAATTGACGTCTCACTTTGAAAAACAAATACTTAACCTTTAACACTTTGCATTATTAATATTGTTTCTCTTTCAACAGCATTCTTTTTCAAGGCCTCTCTGTGTCATTTCTTCGGATGCCCACGGATTAAACACAACACAACGACAACTATGCTTCTACATGACAGCGTCTTTATTATCAACTAACTAAAATAAGTAGCGCCAAGGGCCTTAACTCTAAACGGTGAAAGCCCTTGTTTAGTTCCTCATGCAACATCTTCCGTTTTCTCAAAGACAAACAAAAAAAAGTCTGATAAGAATTAAAATAAAATATATAAAGTAAAGTGACCTAGGCATTCATTGGGCTGACTACCCTCTTGCCTAACAGGGATTATTCTGCCCTTTTCACTTTATTTTGTGAAGTCCTTGAATCTCACAGGATCTCTTACTACTCTTCCGGACCGTGTTTTCCGCACTCTTTTCGGGCTTGGTTTTGTTCTTTCTGGACTTGGTGTTGTTGGGGTTGGAGCTGGGTTTAGTCTTTCTCTTATTTCACCTTCATATTGAGGTCGATCTGTGTCACCTGTTTCTTCTGTACCTCGACCTTCATTCCTGGGTAACTCGCTCTGCACCTCATATGGCTGGTGAATCAATGATGTAGGTGGGGGTGCTTCTGCAGTTGTTTTCAAGTCTACCCTATTCCGTCGATATAATTCCCCATCCAATTCTACATGGTATGACCGTTCATCCAGTCTCTGCCATACGATTGCCTTCTTCCACTCTTTCTGACCCTTTATGTGTGGTTTCATCCGTACAACATCTCCAGGCTGTAACGGTTGAAGTCGTTTTACTTTGTGGTTAAAAGACTGTTCTTGTCTCCTGCTATCTCGCTTAACAAACTTTTTTAAATTTTTGGGCAATTCTGGCTTGAGTAACTCCTCTCTAGTTGGGAGAAGTGTTTTTGTTCTTCTTGACATCAGTTTCTGAGCTGGTGATAAGAGACCTTTAGCTAGCGTATTCCTGTGATCCAACATTACTAGGTATGGATCAGCCTTATCTTCCATCGCTTTCCGGAAAAGGTTCTTTGCCATCTTTACCGCAGATTCCACTTTGCCATTTACCTTGCTATTGTATGGACTGACAGGTGTATGTGTAAAACACCACTTTTTTGAAAACGTAGAGAATTCCTGGCTGCTAAACTGCGGCCCATTATCAGTTACCACCTGATCTGATATTCCTTGTCGTGCAAAATGGTGTTTTAGTTTGGTTATTACTGTCTTTGCTTCTGTATTCTGCAGATGATCAATTTCCCAGAAGTTGCTCATATAATCAGCAGTGCAGAGATAGTCTCGATCTACACCCACTTTTGCCCAGGGTATGTCCGGAACTTCATGGACCATTAATGGTTCTGCTGGATTGGCTACTTCGTATTTTCTGCATGTGGGGCATTTTGACACGTAGTCCCTGATATCACTGTTCATGTTTGGCCAGTATAAACATTCTCTTGCCCTCCTGCAACATCCTTCTATTCCTAGGTGTGTGGAATGCAGCTTTTCTTTCAACACAGCCCGTTGGGTCATTGGAACCACTACCCGGTTACCTCTGAAAATTAACCCATCTTGTACCGTCAGTTCATTTCGCATACTAAAGTATGGTCTCACCTCTGGGTCAAAATGTATTTTTTCTTCTGGCCATCCTTCCACAATTACTTGCTGCAACTGCTGCATGCTTCTGTCTTCCTTCGTGGCTGAGCGCAATTCACCCAGCCTTCTCTCTGTTACAGGAATATATTCAGTTTCTTTGGCATCATCTTCCTCGTCCATATATTCGCTGTTCACACTGTGGATGTATGCTCTTGATAGTGTGTCTGCCAGGAACATCTTCTTACCCGGATGGTACAGAACGGTAGCATCATAAGCCTGTAGTTTCATCAGCATGTTTTGCAGACGTTTTGGGCATTTCCCCAATTATTTTTTCATGATAGCTTCCAATGGCCTATGATCGGTCAGTACTGTTATCCGTCGACCAAAAGTATATTGATGAAACCTTTCACTAGCATAGACTACTGCTAGCAGTTCTTTTTCAATTTGTGCATACCGAGTTTCTGTGTCGGTCAGCGCACGGCTGATATAGGCTAGGGGTTGACCTTCTTGCAGTAGTGCAGCTCCCATGCACTTCTTACTCGCATCACATTGAATGACCAAAATTTTGTTGGGGTCATAATACCTCAATACTGGTGCCTTACTTGCTAACTTTTTAATTTTGCCAAAAGCCTCTTCGTGAATTTGGGACCACGTCCATGGCACATCTGCCTTCATTAAATTCCGAATTGGGGCCATCACGTCATATATGTGTGGCAGAAATTTTGCCAGGTAATTCCCAAATCCCACCAATCGTTGCACTCCTTTAACATCTGTTGGGCATGTCATCTCTTTTATGGCTTTTACCTTCCCAGGATCAGGAAGTAAACCATCACTGGTTATTAGGTGACCCAGGAAAGAAATAGATGTCTGTCGTAGGTTTAATTTTTCGGTATTCAGTCGCATTCCACGATCACGACATCTCTGTAACAGTTTCCTGAGTTTTATGTCATGATCAACTGTTGCTTCTTCCATTGTTTTACCCTTCCCGATCACCCTTCCCGATCACCCTTCCCGATCACCCTTCCCGATCACCAGAAGATCATCCGCCCTATTAATCACCCCCCCTCTAAATCAGATACATTGTTATGGAGGGCCTTTTGAAATATTTCCGGAGCTGGAGCAATCCCCAAATGGTAAAACTTTCCACTGAAACCGACCAAACGGCGTAGTAAATGTCGTCAAGCGACTACTAGCTTCATCCAATCGTACATGCCAAAATCCATCTCTTAGATCCAGAGTGGAAAATACCTTGCTGTCAGCCAGTTCTGGCAGTAAATCGTCCAGTGTAGGAAGCTGGAAATGTTCCCTTTTCAGAGCTTTATTCAGTGGTCTCGGGTCTATGCAAATCCTTAGCTTTCCATTTTTCTTCACCACTAGTGCCAATGCACTTACCCAGAGTGTCGGCTCACTTACTGGTTCAATAAGCTTCTTTCTAACCAGTTTTTCCAACTCGACTTTTAATTGGTCTTTAAGTGCCACTGGTACTCTTCGTGCTGCTGCTACATTTGGTGTTACTCCTGGATCCACCTCCAGGTGTACCTTTCCCGGTAGTTTACCAGTTCCTCCTTAAATACATCTGCGAACTCGTTTATGATGCTGTCCGAGTTCTGCCTGTTGCATTCATCCCCTTGAAAAACTTTGGCAACCATTTTGAACTGGTCATTGTTGATTGTGATGAGTGTCATTTTTTGAATCGCATTTGCCCCAAGTAAGGGATGGAAATCCTCTTTCACTATGACAAACTTGACCGCATATTTTCCTCTAGTTTTTGGGTTTATCATTCTAACTCGACACTCTCCCAATGGCTTCACTTCTGCTCCATTCCACATGACCAGAGTCTTATTTGAATGCTCAAGTGTTTTCCCTTTCACGTGCTTCTCGTTCAGTATGTTTACTGACGCTCCACTGTCGAGTTGAAAAATAATTGGCTTTCCTTTCACCATCATTTCCGCTTTTATCACTCCCTCCTGACTCACAGAATTTACCCTTTCTTTAATTGTCACGCTGTCTACCTGACCATAGTCTGAACAACTACTACTGTCGTTTTCATGGTCATATTGTTGTGTTTTGACAGTCTGAATCTTCTTTTTCCCTGATAATCTGCATTTCACAGCAAAGTGATTTTTCCTGTTACAGTTATAGCATGTCTTGCCAAATGCCTGACATAACTCTTTACTCGGTCCATGTTGTAGTGCGCATCCCCTGCACTCTCTCTCAGTTTTTGCCAATGTCTTTTTCTTGGGTTTGAGATCCACTCTGTTCACCCCCTCGGGCCTTAGGATTCTAGATTGTAGAGTAGCATTTTCAGACAGCTTACAAATGTCAATGTATCGTTGCAAATCTGTCTTATTTTTAATAAGTCGGCTTGTGTCTGGGGGTTATTTATTCCCAGCACTACTGAGGAAACGCAATTGTCACAAAAATTGCACGTTTTTACCAACGTCCGAAGCGCCGTAATAAATGATTCCACGGTCTCTGATTCTCCTTGCTTCCCCGTGTGAAAAACGTACCGCTCGTAGGGTTCATTTGTTTCCCCTATAGCATATTTATCAAACGCCTGAATAATTTCGGTGGGCGTTCTTTCATCTTCGGGCGTTGAAAACTGAAAACCGTAATACACTTTTAATGCTTCGTCTCCCAGCGTGTGAAGCAAAAGTGCTGTTTGATATTGTACTGACTGCCTCGTCAAATACGTAATAATTGCATACCTTTCCACTGTTTTGTTTTTTCCTCTTTTTAATGGACATCCTTAAATCCCACCACTGCCACCATGTGTCATTTCTTCGGATGCCCACGGATGCCCACGGATTAAACACAACACAACGACAACTATGCTTCTACATGACAGCGTCTTTACTCTTTATTATCAACTAACTAAAATAAGTAGCGCCAAGGGCCTTAACTCTAAACGGTGAAAGCCCTTGTTTAGTTCCTCATGCAACACTCTCAATTGCAGTCTCATTTTAGTGTTAATTTCACTCAAAGTTGTTTTCTATTACTATATAGCAGGATATAACAACACAACTCTGAAATTCAAACAAATTTTAATTCGGGGCTCAGAGTCACCTTCAGTGGCAGGATAAACACTTTACGGCAAATGAAATCACATACAGAATGACGAAGTTCAATCTGCTTTTTTGTATGTTAGAAACGTAAACACTATAAATTGCTATTTTTGTTTTTCCGTCTGTTAGTAGGATAATTCGTTCCTTTTTATCAGTTGTTGTCATTTTTCATCTCGAAAGTAAAAAAAATATTATCAGCTAAATATTATTATTATGAGAAAACCAAGTAACTTCGGTAGCGTGGCCGAGCGGTCTAAGGCGCTGGTTTAAGGCACCAGTCTCTTCGGAGGCGTGGGTTCGAATCCCACCGCTGCCAGCTTTTTCTTTCGAAATGCTGTTTGAATCTTAAATGTTCTTGTTCACAAAAAAAAAAAAAAAAGTAGGACAAGTAAACAAATGAAAATTTAGGATAAAGCTCGTTAACGAAAGCAGAAAAACGTCACTGATTATTATTTATAGGCAACAAAAGACGAGATAAAGTACAAAGCAGTAGAAAAGAAACGAATCAGTTTTTATGTTAGTGATTATGTACTTACGTAAATTAAATATGTACAGCTTTTTTTAAAATCATTTCCCTCCAAGCAAGGCATTCCACTGCCACTATTGCACAGGGGGTTAGACAGGGAAAAGTGATGAGAAAGAGTGGTTAGATATAGGAAATGTCAAAAGGAGGGTGATAGACGGGTAAAGATACCGCGGATGAGGGCTGGGTAGATGGGAAGAGTGTTTGAGAGACTGGATGCGAGTTAGTGTGTTAGGTCTATTGACCTTAGATTTAAACTCTTGGAGATTGTAGCTGTCGGGGAAGCAAGTATGTGGAAGGGAATTTATAGGGGGTATCTTATCTTCTTATTTATTCTTTTTCTAGTTGTAGTAGGATTCCATTATAGTGAAGGATAATTGTATACCGTTCAGGTTAACGGAATTTGGCCTTGTGGGAAGATAGCCCACTATCATTCATAAAATAATTATAAAATCAAGAAAGGCAATTTGAGTATAAAATAACATTTATATATATATATATATATATATATATATATATATATATATATATATATATTTTAATCATATCACCCCGAGCAAGGCGGTAATGCCACTGATGTGCAGGGGGCTATGTAAGAGTGAAAAGATTGGAAAAGAGAAAACCGGAAACCACATCCTAAACAGGAAACAAGGGATGAGCCTCTTCAATAGACATGGGTGGAGTGTGAACCGGGCGATAGTTTAGTCTATCTACTCCAATTGAAAAAAGAAAGAAAAGAGTGAAAAGATTGGAAAAAAGAAAACCGGAAACTACTCCAATATATATATATATATATATATATATATATATATATATATATATAGATAGATAGATAGATAGATAGATAGATAGATAGATAGATACACACATTTCAATTAATTTGTTTACAATTAAAATACATACTTGAATATTAAAGGAGGTTAAAGTGCTCATAGAAAATAATATAATGCTGAAAGAGATAAAAGGCTTAAGAATGTGGAGTAATGTTCCTTTTGAAGTTGCCACATCTAAGGTCAATAAGTCAGGAAGTTGGTTTGTGTGGAATGTCTTTGAAGGAGTCAGTAAGGTCTTATGAGATAGGGAGAAAGAAAGAGGTCAGCATAGTAGCTGCTCGACTTAAGTCAAGGGAATATTAATTACACTCTTCTCCTCTCGTTTTCCAGTCTGTCTAACGATGCTTTGTCCCCGCTTTTTATATCTGCCTTTTGGATCAGAAGCTCGTTTGGAATTTCATACTTGAATTTGATTCTGGGCTTCCCATTGGCTGGTAAATAAAATTCGCGTAGGCTCGCGAAATGGTAATTTGATATTTGATTAATTTTTATTTTTCAATCGGAACATCTGCGCGAATCCACCTGCGCGGAGATGATTTTCATTCATTCGCTTTCTAGTTGTTATCGAGCAAACTTCCGGTCAGTTCACTTTTACTCGGTCGGTATCACCACGTAACTTTTGCCCCAGAAAACGGAGTGTTTTTTTGTATCTGTTGTCGCTTTTTTTTCAAATAGTTTTTTTTTTTTAATACAGTTTTTTGTTCTGTTTTGCTGTTTTCTTTCATTTATTTGTTTGTTTTGTTAGAAATAAAAATATGTGTTTTCTTTCTTCCATTTAACTGTTCTACCGGACTTAGTTTTCATTTTTGGTTTGTTTTCGTTAGTTTCCTCGGTACAAGATGGGGAGTTATCGAAATCCCGTCTTGATTCGATGGAATCTTTTGGTTTTATATTTTCAGTAATGTACGCCGGTTTTAATCTGTCTATTGAGACTTTACTATGAACGTCGTCTGATTTTTTTTATAGTAAAATATTTTTCGTGACGACTTATTTCTTGATAAGGACCTGTGTATGGAGCTTCCAACGGTTTTCTTACTCTGTCAGTTCTTAACCAAATACTTTTACATGCCTGTAAATCTTTTGGGATGTAGGAAGTAGGTGTTGAATGTAGGTGTCCATATCAAATTTCTGCATTTCCTCGGTTAAAATTTTAACGTGCGAGTTTGTTGTCTCGTTTTCATTTTTGTTAAGGTCGATCAATAATCGGGGAATTTGTGCGTGAGTCTCCGTTACTGCAGTGAATGGAGAATAGTTTGATTCGTTTGGGAGTTATTTTTATTCCTAGAAAAATGATAGGGAGAGCTGATAACCATGATTCTTTCCTGGCTATTATAGCAGTTTTTAGGGTTCTGTGAGCTTTCACTACTAGTCCGTTCGTTTGCGGATAGTATGCTGTTGTTCTTAATCGGTGAAAGCCTATTATTTTTGCTATTTCTGTGAATAGTTCGGATTCAAATGGGCTTTCTCTGTCCGTAACGACATGAAGAGAAACCCCGAATCGGGAGATCCACAGATTGACAAAGGCCATTGATACAGATTTCGCCGTAATTTCCGTTATTGGGCATGCTTCTATCCACCTCGTATTTCTGTCAATGCATGTCAATAAATATCGGTAAGGTGAAAAGTAAGGGTCCGTTTGTTTTTTTACTGGTGGTAAGGGACCGACAATGTCAACATGTACAGTTTCAAAACGGCTAGAAGGTAATTCAAATGGACTTACTTCGCTCTTCGTGTGTCTTATGACTTTTGCTTGTTGGCAATGCTGGCATTCTGTGCACCAAGCTTTTATTGATTTGTCCATATTCGGCCAATAATATTGGGATTTTATCATTTTTCTGGAAGCTGCTATTCCCGGGTGTGACAGATTATGCAGACTGTCGAATACCGATTTTCTGAGCTTTTCTGTCACAAAAGGTCGTGGGAAAGGTAATGACGTGTCGCATAATACGGTGTCATTTTTATATATTGTATATGTTTTCAGTTGGTCTTTGAATGTTTGGATTTCATTGTCAGTAGCTTGATGTTTCATTATTTCCTGTAAGTCACACACATCAATAGTTATAGCAGTTACAGGTATTGATAAACAGTCAGCTACTATGTTTTGTGATCCTCTTATGTGTGAAATATCATTCACATATTCACTGATAAAACAGGTGACGCTGTTGTCTGTCAGATTTTAGAGGGGATTGGCTTTTAAAAGCACTACAAAGTGGCTTGTGGTCCGTCAGCAACATTACATTTTTGCCTTCTATTAGATGTTTAAAGTGAAGTACTGCTAGATAGGCAGCTAGTAGTTCTCTGTCGAAAGTAGAATATTTCTGTTGAGTCTGGGATAATTTCTTTGAAAAGAAGCCTATGGGGATAGGTTGGTTGTCAATCATTTGGTGAAGTGCTACACCCACCGCATAGTTTGAACTGTCTGTTACTAGTTGATAATTGTTAGCTTTCGAATTGGGGAAAGCTAGAACGGTTAAATATGATAAAGTATTTTTATGTTTTTAAAAGATTCGACTTCTTCCTTTGTTAAAGTTAAAGATTTTGAATTTTGGTTCAGGCGTATTTTTTCTGTGAGCGGTAATATAATGTTACTGAAATTCGGCACAAGTTTACTATAAAAATTCGCCATTCCAAGGAAACAGTGTAGCGATTTTGAATCGTTTGGTTGAGGAAATTCACTTAGTTCATTTAACTTTTTAGAACTAGGTCTAAGATCATTTGAAGAAATGTGGAATCCTAAAAAGTCTAACTCATTAGCACTAAATGTGCATTTGGAAAGACAAATTTTAAAGTCGTACTCACTTAGTTTTTGTAGTACTTGGCCGACATGTTTGGAATGTGTTTCTTCGTCTTTTGAGAAGATCAGGATATCATCGATATACACAACGGTATAATCGGTATCTCGAAAGATATTGTCCATCATTCTTTGAAAAGTGCACGATGCGTTCCGTAGTCCGAAAGACATGTAATTATATTCAAATAATCCGAAAGGGTTAGAGATGGGTGTTTTACAAATATCATCCGGGTGCACTGGTATCTGGTGATAAGCAGACGACAGGTCTATTTTTGAGAAGAATTTTCTGTTATGCAGCTTTGAAGCCAAGGAATTTATGTTTGGTACTTGGTATCTATCGGCTTTTGTTATCGTGTTTAAGTGTCTATAAGCACCGACAGGTCTGTATGTGCCGTCTGCCTTCGGTACCATGTGTAAAGCTGAACTCCATTCTGAGTTCGAGGGAGAAATTATTCCTGCTTTTAGTAGTTTCTGAAATTCATCTTTCGCGATATCACATCTCTGAGCTGATAGCTGTCTGGCTCTGGAGAAGGTAGGAGGATTGCTACCAGTTTCTATCCTGTGATATATTTTTGGTTTCATCGCATTCGTGTCGCGTTGAGGAGAAATTAATTTAGGATATTTTTCCAGGATTGTTCGTACTGTTTTGTTGTCATTTTTGTTCGGTACTACATCTATATTCATAATAATAGATGATGGATGCGCATTCGATTGTCTGTTAGTCATTTTATCGACTAGTTTGTTATTTTTGCAATCCACCACTAATCCGAAATTGTTTAGGAAGTCATACCCTAGGAGTGGCTGAGCAGTTTCGGTTACTATAAATGTCCAGGTGAATTCCCGTCTTAGATTTTGTAGCATTAGATTCAGTACCGTTTGTCCTGAGCATTCAATTTTTTTTTTCGTTAGCTGATACTAAGGAGATATTGGTTGGGTAGATAACGGCTCCGTTTAAGTATCTTTTTGGTAGTATAGATACAGCAGCTCCTGTATCCACTATAAAATCTATTCTCTGAGCTCCTAACCGTGTGGCTACAACAAGAAGCGGCTAGGAAATGGAAGCTAACATCTCTCGCCTAGGTAGTTTTCCGAATTCTCAAGAGGAATTGGTGAAGTTGGGCGAGAGCTGGGTTGCATTTGAATGTTCCGTTTGTTAGGCCATCTGCACCACGGTTTGCAAAATTTTACACGTTCCGCAAAATATAAATGCGCTCTGCAAATTTGAGGTTTTTGATCCTTGTTGAAAGGGCGAAAGCTGGTGGGGAATTTTTTTTCATTATGGGAACAGCCATGTGTCCTTTTTGTTTCTTCTTTTTTCTCTGAAACCTGTTGAATATGTGCGGTATCTTGTGGATTAAAATATAGCAGTAAGTCGTCCGCCATTTTCCCAAGTCGATTTGTATCTAAGTCAACCTGTACTGCTACTACAGGCTTGATAAAGTGGGGTAGGGCTTGTATGAATTTGTGGCGTACGATATCTTCTCCTACGCCAATTTGACCTGCTAGTGCCACGAGTTCATTCAAGTACACTGATGGACGGCCAGTTACTTTTGCTGACGACATTAATTTATCCAGCATCTCCAGTTTTGTTTTTTCATATGTGCCCGTCACTGATTCTTTCAGTGCGTCGTAGTCTTTTGATTTTAATATAGCAGGTTGTATTTTTCCTACTATATCCACGGGGAGTGCTGCCAGAATATTGAAAAATCTTTGGTGGGGCTGTCTGATATTTGCAATATTAAATTGCGCCTCCATTATAGCAAACCAAGCCATTACATTCGATTCGAGAAAGTTCGGCGGTTTTATTGTAACAGCTTGAATTGGTTGGTTTGAGTTCATTGTTTCTTCAGCGTCCTTGGCCTTGGTGAATTTGTTGCGGAGAAATATTCAAATTTCGCTGAAAGTTCAATTTTTTTAAATTTTTTTGTGTGTATATATGTATGTGTTGAAAATCCACGTGTTCCTCAGGAGAAGGTTGCGTTTGTGCGTATTCGTATCACGTCGGGCACTTTATAGGGGTATCTTATCTTCTTATTTATTCTTTTTCTAGTTGTAGTAGGATTCCGTTATAGTGAAGGATAATTGAATACCGTTCAGGTTAGCGGAATTTGGCCTTGTGGGAAGAAAGGCAATTTGAGTATAAAATAACATTTATATATATGCACATTTCAATTAATGTTTTTACAATTAAAATAAATACTTGAATATAAGTCCAACGGAGGTTAAAGTGTTCATGGAAAATAATATAATGCTGAAAGAGATAAAAGGCTTAAGAATGTGGAGTAATGTTCCTTTTGAAGTTGCCACATCTAAGGTCAATAAGTCAGGAAGTTGATTTGTGGAATGTCTTTGAAGGGGTCAGTAAGGTCTTATGAGATAGGGAGAAAGAAAGAGGTCAGCATAGTAGCCGCAAGACTTAAGCCAAGGGAATATTAATTACACTCTTCTCCTCTCGTTTTCCCGTCTGTATAACGATGCTTTGTCTCCGCTTTTTATATCTGCCTTTTGGATCAGAAGCTCGTTTGGAATTTCATACTTGAATTTGATTCTGGTAAATAAAATTTGGCTGGTAAATAAAATTCGCGTAGGCTCGCGAAATGGTAATTTGATATTTGATTAATTTTTATTTTTCAATCGGAACATCTGCGCGAATCCACCTGCGCGGAGGTGATTTTTATTCATTCGTTTTCTAGTTGTTGTCGAGCAAACTTCAGGTCAGCTCACTTTTGCTCGGTCGGTATCACCACAAATTCTACAGGTGGGAAGTGCGAGAAAAGATGCTGTTGCGGTTACATTTTATCGGTTTCACTGCAAAAGAGTGGGACCTACTTGCTAATCTATCCCGTGCAAATTCGTACCTAGGGTGGAGGGCACTGTTATTATTATTATGTCATTTTTCATCATATTTCGATTTCTGCATTGGTCTCACTACCAACCAAGTCTGCGGGGAGACCTAAGGCAGGTAGTGGCGTGTTGTTATGACTCCATTTCATGTTTTTCTATCCTCCCTATCATCCCCAGCATTACATAGATAACGTTTTCCTTAGTGTGTGGGCTGTACTTAATAAGACAATTTTTTGTATATCTCTTAAGCTGGGGTTTCCAGGGATTCTTTCAATGTGTTGTTTTGTTCCCATTTTTTATCATTCCAAGTGCACCTACTATCACTGGCACAACTCTTGTTTTCAATTTCCACATTTTTTCTATTTCAATTTCCAGGTCTTTATATTTTGACAGTTTTTCAAATTCCTTGATTGCTATGTTACAATCCGCTGGACAAGCCATATCAATTAATAGACAAGTTTTCTCCTTCTGGTTTTTAACAATAATGTCTGGCCTGTTTGCTTCAATTTTTCTGTCTGTGTAGATGGTGTAATCCCATAGAATGGTTACATCTTCTATTTCTGTAACCGGTGCTGGATGATGTTCATACCAGTGTTTGTTTACAGCTTTTCCATAATGTTTGCACATTGCCCAATGTAAATATTGCCCAACTCTATCGTGGCGATTTTTATATTCGTTTGGGGCAAGCACAGAACAGCCTGAGATTAGGTGGTCTATTGTTTCTTGGTGTTTATCACAAAACCTGCATTTTGGATCCATATTATTATGCATAATATTTGCCTGAAAGTTTCTCGTGAAAAGACTTTGGTCTTGTGCTGCAAGTATAAATCCTTCAGTTTCAGACTTTAATCCAGATGCACGTAACCATCGATGAGTATTAACTTTGTCAACATTGGATTTATTGGCACGTACTGGATATTGGCCATGCAGAGGTTTGTCTTGCCAGCGCTGTTTCATCTTTTCAAGAGCTTTATCTTTGGCTTTCATTTTCATATTTTTTGCCGCAATAGTTGGTTCTTGGCTACTGTTTTGCTTTTCTACAGAATCTACTAACTGTAATTCTTGTTTGTATTTACTGCCTTCTTTTATTATTGAATATTTTTTCTTTCTTTCTTCATGTTGCCTTACTAATTGTATCATCCAATCCTTTGTTGTTTCTATGTATGTTAGTAAGCCAATAGTTGTTGTCTTGTATGACAATTCCAGCTGAATAAGACCCCTTCCACCTTCTTTACGGGGTATGTATAGACGGTCTACATCAGCCTTTGGGTGATGCATCCTATGCTTAGAAAGAAGCTTTCTTGTTTTAGCATCCATTCGCCTGATGTCGTTTAGAGTCCAGTTTAAGATGTTGAAGCTATATTGGACAACTGGGATTGCAAGGCTATTAATGGCCATAACTCTATTCTGTGAATTTAATTCAGTTTTTAATATCATTCGTAGCCTTCTATAGTACTCTTTACGCACTATTTCTTTCATTTTTTTATGGTGAATGTTTTCGCTCTCATTTACACCTAGGTATTTATAAGCTTCTTCTGGTTTCAATTCTTTTATTGTTACAGCAGGGTCTAGGCTAATTGAGGATGTTTCTTGTATTGATCCACGTAAAACTGTAGCTTTAGCACATTTATTCAAATTAAATTTCATTCCAATGTCTTCGCTGAAGCATTTTACAGTTTGCAGAAGACCTTCCAGCTCATTATCATTCTTAGCATATAACTTTAAGTCATCCATGTAAAATAGATGGCTTATTTTCTTTTGGCCTATTTTATAACCACATTCTGTCTTATTAAGTTGACTGGTTAGTGCTATTAATGATATGCAGAATAGTAAGAATAGTAAGGGAGATAAAGAATCACCTTGAAATATACCTCTTTTGATGTTTATTTCATCAGACTTATAGGTTCCATTTATATGATTATTATTATTATTATTATTATTATTATTATTATTATTATTATTATTATTATTTTATGTCTTCTTTAATTTTTAAAAAAAATCTTTCACTGATGAGCTCTTTAATATGGCATTCTGAGATCCTGCATATTTTTTAACTGAATCAGCTGCTATTAGTTCATTGAGCTGCTACTAGGGCAGCGCCACATGTTGTTTACATCTTTCTGCAGCATTCGACAGCAGCAGGGTTTTTTGGTGACACGGTCTTACTCATATATAGCTGCATATTTACCCATTCAGGCTAGTAACTGAATTATCAGTCGTTAAACAAAATCAACGAATCATTCATACTTTTAAAATCAATTTTTCAATTTATATGAAAAAAATTCTCGGTGATTCTATTTTCTAAAATTCTTAAGTGACATTTAAAGAATGTGCTATTTTTCTGTAGTTATAAAAAACAATCATTTGTTTTATTTTAAGGCAATTAAAAGTTTTTATAATCCAACAATATTTTTGTTATGATAATCGTTATTTTGCAAAAATAAAAAAAATTAAATAATAAAATGTTGGAAGATTTAAATCTATTAATTTCTCTCTTTCAAGCACGAAAATATAATTTAAAACTAACAGATACTGTAACGGTTGCGAAGGGACCGGCATATGCGTTCCTATGCTTAGAGACTTGGTAGCAGTAGTAATAAGTTTAGAATTATGAGAATAGTTTTTATTGTGTAGTAAAAATTTAAAAATAGACATTAATCATATAAATAAATGCATGTGTTTAGCTGTAATTTCTGCGAATCTGCTAACCTATTAATTGCCACAGCATATATATATATATATATATATATATATATATATATATATATATATAAGAAAGTTTTGTAATTTGCTTGAAGCAATGTGTATATTCGGAATATGGTTAGGTTTTGAAAGCTGTCACAATGCGTTTAATGAAATAAAGGAAGTTAAATAAGTTTTTGGGTATCACCTATTTATTATACATTAATATTTCGAGATTAAAATCTCATCTTCAGAATGTTAGAGGGCTTGTGTTTGAGTCCGAGCCTTTCAACAAATGGTCCTTCCTGGCTGCTGCTTCCGTTGTTAATTGTAGTGTGTGTGTGTGTGTGTGTGTGTGTGTGTGTGTGTGTGTGTGTGTGTGTGTGTGCTAGAGCATGTGTGCGTGTGTGTATATGTATGATTGATAGTTGGCAATTCTATGGTCTGATGCTATCAGTATATATATATATATATATAGCAGTATATATATATATATATATATATATATATATATATATATATATATATATATATATATATATATATATATATATATATATATATACTTACCAGGTACATGGCGTGTAGGGTTTATCATCTCTCAGTTGCGTATCTGTCCTCGGACATAGCGCGACTCAGTTGTGTTTCTGTTCGCGGATAGAGACGAAACTAGGAAAAACAAAATACAGAAAGGTGCCCGGTCCCGGGGAAGAGCTGCCCGAAGCTGCGCCCTCTCTAGTGCAATGAAGAGTTTGCAACCTCGACCATTTCACTAGAGTGTGAGATCGGCCTGAGAGTATGCGCTCGGGTTCCCGACCATAAACTTGACCTTGTGTCACGTCACATCTCAGTGGGGAAACGAGGTAAATCTCTCTCTCTCTCTCTCTCTCTCTCTCTCTCTCTCTCTCTCTCTCTCTCTCTCTCTCTCTAGCTCGTGGGAGACATACCAGGCACATATTTCACGCTAAATAAGCTGCACAAATAGTTGAATAAAAATACTGAAGTAAAGTAACTTCATATTTGGGAGTTTAATTTTTAAAAATCTATGATTTTATTTCATAACACACACACACACACACATATATATATATATATATATATATATATATATATATATAAAACATAATATATGCCCTTTAAAAACTTTGCTAAGTGAGACGTGATATTTTGATTTGCTCCCTGGTGTGCTGTTGCTTAAAAAGCTTGAGCACCATAACATTAGGTTCTACTTTTGACGGTGTATTTTCTGAATAAAAAACATCAATATGAAGCATATATCTTTTTCCTTAAGACTGACGATTATTTAAGTCCAATTGAATGATGCGACGTGTCCATTCAGAATGTTAACGATCATGGCCGTTCACAATCTCTCATTCTTTGTAGCTCTTAGGAACGTTTATTTATTTATTTTGCTATGCCATGTTCCACCATTCATTGACAGAAGCTCCTCAAGTAGGTAGCCCGCTGCCCTCTTCTGTTTTTTTCTTTTTTACTTCGATATATTCTGTGAGAAATACTTTGTTTTTGTTGTTAAAATCTTTTGCTGACTAACAAGGCACACCTAGCGAAAAGAAAAAAAAAAGATCTCTGCCGTGACGTGTATTTTCTTTAATAACGCATTCGATGATCTGGACATGTACAATATTTGATATTTTTTAAATGATGAATTCCCAAGAGAAATTTAATGACGTAGCTAATGATGTACGTGATGACGTCATCAATAAACCTCCTGTTGAAACTACTTTTCTCTCTCTTCTCGTATAGGATATCAGTCAGTTAAGTGCCATACGTGAAACACGCTTGGGCGATCATGTCTCCAAAGAGACATGACTGACTGGGCAGAATATTATCCCGCAGTAGGTTGCCATTGCTTTCTGCGGTAGACTGGTTTCCGACCAAGGCTATAGAACCCAATCTGCCCTGCTATTTAACCCATAACTGGAAGGAAGAGATGGATTAATACCTTTCCCAAGGGTATTTGCGCGTAAGTGAATGCAATGAATTCAACTGGAATTCGAACTCGGCTCCCCGATTTCTCGTTCCGAGCCGATATCCACTGTACCACAACGCACATCTCATATAGGATATACGTGGTGTAAAAAATTACATAATGTCGGGTGATTTTCGTGATTGCTGGCAAATCGAATACAAATCGGTTCAAACATGAATGGCTGAAGTGCAAGGACAGAATCGATCGAAAGATTTGCAAGAATTTCACTTAAACACAATTTATTATAAGTTTTTATTATTTTGTGAAATAATCAGTGCCGGGTTTTCCTGTTGGCTTAGCAGGCTGAAACCTAGAGCTTCAAAATATAAGGGGCCTCCATAATATATATTTTTCACAGTGTCACAG
Source organism: Ascarosepion bandense (assembly GCA_037127315.1). Taxonomy (NCBI): domain Eukaryota; kingdom Metazoa; phylum Mollusca; class Cephalopoda; order Sepiida; family Sepiidae; genus Ascarosepion; species Ascarosepion bandense. Next base: position 2,792,438 of record JBBBDQ010000322.1, on the reverse strand, counting down.
GTCTTTTTTACACCTGCTATCATAACGTATTGTAAACTCTAAATAACCCTTCGGTAATATTAAACTTTAACGTGTAATTTTACACAAATCGTTTAATTTAGCATTCTTTCATTTTCGTCTACTCGTGAGAATGGGAGATTTGGTGGGGGTTCATAAGCGGAATAGTCTAGGGCCTCACAATCGGAATATCATAGGGCCTCACTAGGTTACATCTAATTTTTTCAAATGCAAACAGATTCCTTCTTTTGGAAATTAACATATTCGCTTTAATGCAAAACTTACATAACTTATATAATTTCACGTAGGATGGTAATTTGTAATCTAAACTTATTTATAAATGGAACTTTGTGTGTGTGTCTGTGTATGGGTCCGTTACCTATAGACTCCGAAACGGCTGAACCGATTTTCTTGAAAATTTACACAGTTGCACTATAAGCGTCCCCGAGTGTTCTTAGCTATGTTTTGTGTCGAGGTAGCCCCGATAAATATCGAAAATCGATGATCGAAATAATCGGGTCATAGAAGGAGTGGTCCGATTTTAATCAAATTTGATACACTCACAGACAAAGACATAAGAAACGATATTCAGAAGTTTCAAGGTTGCAGTTCTTACAATAGTGCAGAAAATCGATAATATATATGTATAAAAGGCAAGATGTTTGTGTGTGTGTCTGTTTATCTGCCTGTATGTCTGTATTTTTTCAGCCCTTTTATTTTAGTTTTTGCTTCGGGTTTGGCTCTAAGTAGGTATAATTGTAGTTCTTAGTCTCAGCCATGATACCATTTACTCAGAGGACTTATTTAGCCTTCAAAATTCAGTTTATGACGAAAAAAACTTATTTGATATCGATACCAGGAAATCAAAATTTGACTTACATCCATTCATTTTTTTTTCAGTCTACGGTTTCGCTTTAACTGGAAACAACTATTGCTTTTTAGTCTATCGTGCCAACGTCCAAAGCGTCTGAGCTCCAGGACCATGGATTAGTTTTAAAGCTTTTATTACACCCGAGCAACGCTGGTCTATACTGCTAGTTTATGCATAAAGAAGGCTTTATTTATCAAAAAATGGATTTATACGGTCTGTAGCTATATCAATGTTCTTGTAATGTGGTTGTTAAAAAATCCCTCCGTTTTGTGTGTGTGTGTGTGTGTGTGTGTGTGTGTGTGTGTGTGTGTGTGTGTGTGTGTGTGTGTGTTGGTGGATTAATACATTATTCCACAAGTGAGAAGTCTGACATTGAAATGTAAAATTAAACATGAGAATATATTTGTGTAAAACGTATCTGTGGGTTTCTTTTCTCGTGTCACTTAAATCCTCGCGTTCCAAAATGGGAATCACTTTAAATTTCCCGCCTGTAGGTCGACTTTCTTTTTACGAGGGTATCATCAGGAAATTTTCTTTTATTTCTTGGGTTTTACTCATCAAGACAATTTTTTTGTATATCTCTTAAGCTAGGGTCTCTAGGGATTCTTTCAGTGTGTTGTTTTGTTTCTCTTTTTTTATAACTCCAAGCGCACCTACTATCACTGGTACTCATCTTGCTTTCAATTTCCACATTTTTTCTTTTTCAGTTTCCAGATCTCGAGTCTAGTCTAGTGTTGCGCTTACATTCATTAAGTCTGGGTAAGAGAGCAAAGAGCTCATTCGAACAATTACCTTGAAATTATTTATAAAAAAAAAGGTACAGAGAGGCAACCTTATGGCAGTGGGTAAGTGGCTGAAGCCATGCCGCTAGATCAAGACTAATAATATTGATGATTCTTCTTTGGATTTTATCAACGAGCTCAAGGTAGCCGACTATATGTAGTAACAATATTCTAAACATGGAAGAATGGTAGACATATAAGTTATGTAAAATAGATTACGGGGGGTGGAAGGATTGTCTCGCCAGACATAGTGAACTGGCTTTCTTAGCAGCCAACCTAGCAATGGCTTTAATATCCATTTTCCATTTCATGTCAATTGAGAACGTTATAACGAGAAGGCATAACAAGTAAAACTTTCTGGAGGTTAGCATCATCCATGCTGATGTAAAGCAGAGGAGGGTCTCTCAGATGATTAATGAAGACAACTTTTGTTTTGCAGGCGTTAAAAGTGATATTTTGCCCCAGTTAACGACGGTCTTGAGGTTGTTTTGGACATCCGCTGCCATTTTGACCTTGTCGGACTGATCGGCCTTACTATCGAAGCAGGAGTAAATGGCTGTGTCGTCAGTGTAGTTGAGAGCTGTTATAATCAGGAAAGTCGTTAATGAAAAAAAACATCGTAGGACCAAGGATAGAACCCTATAGGATACCCACGTTAGAACGAAAGAATCTAGACGAGTGGCTGTTCAAGATAACTTTAATTTCACGATTTAATAGAAAAGACTGAATCAGTTTAAAAATGTGCCCGGGAACGCCGTAACTTTTCTGTCTGTGAAGAAGACCTAATGCCAGACCCTGTCAAAGGCTTTCGAGATGTCCAATGCTTCACCGTTTTTATCTAGAGCATGATAGACTTTTCTCGCAATTATTGTCAGTATATCAGCAAGTGACCTGAAGAAACAAAAACCATATTGCTTGTTTAAAAAAAGGCCCCACGATAAGAGATGAGGAACCAATTCAGCATTGATTAGAGCCTTTCCTCGAAAGAGGTAGAAGGCTAATAGCCCATGGTCGGACAGCTCACGAAAGTTCTTCAAAACTGGAACAACAGATGATGACTTTCAGCAGACAGAAAGCAGGAGGCAGGGAGGCATTTATTATACAATTTAAAGAGAACAGGAGCCAGTTTGGAAATACACTTCTTAATGAATCAATCAAGTCCACATGCCTTGTGAGTCTCTAGGTTAGATGTGATAGCAGAAATCATAGAATGGGTTACATGCATATCACTCAATAGTGACACAGTTCTAGGTGAAAAAAGTTAGGCAGTGATACTCCGGATGAGTCGAATCCCACCGCTGCCATTATTTTCAATCTAAATGATTATTGAGTCTTAAATGTCCTCGCTCATAAAAAACCATGATATGAAACATTCACTTCGACTTGGAATTACGTTTACGAACAATTTTCACAGTTTTTTTTTTATTATTATTTTATGTCTCTTTAATTTTTTTAATCTTTTACCGTACTGGTGCGTGTATATTTTAATTACATGTGTTTTTATGGTTGCATGAAATAAAACTTAAAAGGCAAAAAGTAACTTCGTCCTATAGCAATCAATATCATTATCATGAGGAGAGGAAATGTACATTTTTATTCTCTAACAGTAGGTAGCAAAGAGAATGAGTTCAGCATTTCTGGTGCAAAGTCTGTTATTAGGAAAGAAACGATTTTGTTGCATTCTGGGAAAACTGTTATTATTTATTTTGTTTATGCGTAATTAATTTATTTTAAACAAAATTTTAATGTTATTTGTTTTATTTTGTTTCATTTATGATATTTATTATTTATTTATTTTTCAATAATAATAATGTCCCTGCAGTGCAGAGTTACCTTATCTAATGCAATTTATAATGAATCACTTTTACAATCTTCTCACTTTTTTATTTTTTTATTTTTTCAATTGGAGTAGATAGATCTATCTATCGCCCGGTTCACATTCCACCCACGTCTATTGAGCAGGTTAAAGAGGCTCATCCCTTGTTCCCTGTTTAGGATGTGGTTCCGGCTTTCTCTTTTCCAATCTTCTCACTTTGTTTTCTTTTTTTTTTTTTTTTTTCAATTGGAGTAGCAGTAGATAGATCTATCTATCGCCCGGTTCACACTCCACCCACGTCTATTGAACAGGTTAAGAGGCTCATCATCCCTTGTTCCCTGTTTAGGGTGTGATTTCCGGCTTTATCTTTTCCAATCTTTTCACTATTACGTAGGCCCCTGCGCATCAGTGGCGTTACCGCCTTGCTCGGGGTGATACGATTAAAAAAAAAAAAATAATGGATTTGAATCCGTAGTCTTTATTGCTTCAAACATTTGCGGATACTGTTTCTTTAAAATAGCGCACTTGAACAATAAAATGTGTTCTTCAGCAGACAAAAGGGGCGCAGGTTCGAACTGTGCCAGAGAGCACCTTTTTCTTTATCGAGATTTTTCAAATGCACAGGTTGATAAATGTAATACACACCGTTTAATATATAAAAGAAAGGGTGTCTATTTCAAACGCGGGTATCCACTACAAATAATGTTTGAAGTAATAAAATAACTATTTTTTTTTCGTAGTGCAGTGGATATCGGCTCGGAACGAGAAACAGAGGGCTGAGTTCGAATTCCAGTTGAATTCGATGCATTCACTTACGCGCAAATACCCCTGGGGAAGATATTAATCCGTCTCTTTTTCCTCCAGCTATGAGTTAAATAGCAGGACAGATTGGGTTTTATATCCTTGGTTGGAAACCGGTCTACCAAAGAAAGTAATAGCAAACTACTGCGGGAAAATCTTCTTCCCGGTCAGTCATGTCTCTTTCGAGACATGATCGCCTAGGCAAGTTTCCCATATAGCACTTAACTGACTGAATGTTTTGAAGCTGGACAAGTCGGAATAAAGATACCATTTTTATAACGAAATATGACACAAGACTGAGTTTAAAATACGAAGTCCATGCGTACCTCTGATCATTGACAAAAATTGCTCAAGCTCTTCTAAAATATGTCATTTGTTTGTTGCCTTAAGCAAAGCATGAGGGATTAACATTTGCGCTTCCAAGTTGGGAGAAATACTGCCTGCTGAGATAGGTCCTTGTCACATATACCTTAAAAATGTTAGGATTCTACTTGAACCAATAATAGTCATATTTTAGAGAACTTGTGGACTATCTGTTGCATAGGTGCTACTCTTTTTAAATGATTTATTGAAAAGCTGAACTATCATCGGATGCAATGTAATAATCAGATATACCTAAATACTAAATACAAGTATCAAATCTTGCTGGCTAGTTGGTAGCGTGGCCGAGCGGTCTAAGTCGCTGGTTTTAGGCACCAGTCTCTTCGGAGGCGTGGGTTCGAATCCCACCGTTGCCAGTGGTGTCTTTTTAAACCCATATTCTGACAAAAATTTAATGGTAACAAATTTCTTAGTATGCAATTTAATATTTATGAATAATTCCGGCTGACAATTAACCTGATTTTACTTTACTCCTTTGTTAATTCATTAATGTCTACCGTCCCCAAAATAATTAATACCAGAATTCTTTTTTTGTTATTTGTAATTTAATGAAATGGTAAAAAACTGTTTTCGAGTTTCAGAGAAGTACAACTTTTAATTCCGAAGAAACAATCCATTATCTTTCCCATGAAATCATGGTAATTAACTGCTATTAAAAATAAAATCTAATCTGGAGAGAAACCATCTTGAAGTGATATGGCATTTAAAAATGGCGTTGCTCTGTTTAGGTATGTACTATAAACTCCCTTTGAAAGAAAACGTCGTTTCATTTAATATTTATGATAGAATAGTAAGCAGAAATATATTACTATCCTTAGAAAGAAGGGAAGATAAAAGTGAACACAGAGATGCAGATTAAGTTGATAAGTAGACATACTACACTTTGATTTCAGCCAAAAAGCCGAGGATATTTTTCAGTGCGCCCACGTCACTATCGAATGTAAAGTGGGTTTAATTGCAATGCGGAATAAAAATTGTTCAAGCCCCTTCATCACTTGTCAGGGTGGGTTCCATGTAACATTACTGCGGGTTCACGGAAATTGGAGGTCTACGGTATTATTTTCGTGGTCCATAGAGCAATTTCACATTGGAATGGTTGTTACACCTGAGAATAAGAATTTTTACAGCAATCTACGCCATTGTAGAGGAATTTTAGGTCCTTTACGAGTTATAATACGATTCGTCCAACATACGATTCAAGAAAAATAAAGACAACAACTCCAATTTGTAACCAATAAATATGTGTATATTCAGTAACTACAGTAATAAATAAACAAGACATGTAATATCAGTACACATAGTGAGAGGAAAAAGTTGTTCCCCTTTGACTGCCTGTTGATCAGAGTTAATGTAGTTAGTGAAGAAAGTTTTTTCTTGTGCTGAAAAGATTTGTTATAACTGAATTGTTAGAAAGGTTTTCATGTAAGAATGAATAGCATGAAGAATACAATTAGTTTGAATGTGATTGTAAGTAACACAAATTTTGGTCAAAAGTTCAAAGGAAGTTCTTGGCGAAAATGTTCAGGGAGAAAACAAAGTTCTGTGTATGTGTGTGCGTTAAAAATGTTTGAGTAGAACCCACGTAATGTCGTTTCACAGCCTGGTGTCTACTGCTTAACTTGCGAAAAGTATCCGTATTTAACGAAGAAGGGTGGCTCAGAACGAAGAGTAGGTAAAATTACATCAAAAATATGTGATTGGTTAAAAATTAATAAATCATCACACACACATATGAAACAGCTGCTTCAGAGCCGAAAGATTCAAAGGCGACTGCGATTACTAAATTGTCCTCTACAAAAACAGTAGTGATTTATTAGCCAATCGCAGACGAGTAAATGACTTGGAGTGAATATGGGTAAGAAAAACATAGCAATAGATTTGAATAAATTTCGTTGCTGAAGACGCGAGATTTTTCTCGTAGAAATGGCTATTCAACGAATCTGAACATCGAAATTTTGTTTTATTTTATAATTGGCGCTGAAATTATCATATAAAAATTGCATTGAGCCCTCGACCTTGATCAATTTTAATATTAATTTCATTAATATTAATTAGAATCGGGTTTTTGAGATTTACCTACCTGCTTATCCTTTTGGATTAAAGATATATATATATATATATATATATATATATATATATATATATATATATATATATATATCGAGAGAGAGAGAGAGAGAGAGAGAGAGAGAGAGAAAGAGAAAGAGAGAGTTGACAACAAATTATTTCTTTTTCTACAAAGAGTTAAAAGGACTTATTTGATACAGTTAGTTAAATGCCATATATGACTGGCAGAAAATTTTCCTGTTGTAGGTTGCCATTTCTTTCTGCGGTAGACTGGTTGTAAGCCATGGCTCTCGAACCCAATCTATCCTGCTGTTCAACCCATACCTGGAGGGAGAAGAAATGAATTAATACTTTTCTCAAGAGTATCCGCGCGTAGGTGAATGCAACAAATTCAACTGGAATTCGAATTCGGCTTTCCGACTGTGATATTTCGAGCAGATATCCATTGTGTCACAACCCACATCCATTGATTTGATACAACGACGGTGAAATATTATGAAATAAAGTCATACTTCCACAAAAGTTAATTTTTCGTACGCGATCAGTCACTAAATTTATTTTGATGAGCCAAAAGTTTACTACCTTGAAAACATCTCGCGAGACACACTGGGTAATATCGCAGGCCGCATGTGGCCAGGGATGGTCGTATTTTGTCCACGCCTGAACTAATCACCACAGAGAACATTTTTCGATTACACGCTATCTAGTATCTAGTAATCCCACGCTATTAACGGAAAATCGACCAATAAAAGAACCAAAGCCGTCACCATCTCCAGGATTCTTGTCTATAGTCTTTCGGCAAACATCTCTGTTCTGGTTATTTTTGTTAAAATTCCATACTATATTGAAGGTGTTTAGTTTTTTTACGCAGAATTAAACAAACAAACAAACAAACAAACAAAAAAGATAACTTGGAACTGATATTATTTAATGGTGGCCGTTATATAATGTCGATTTTAAGTGTCAAATTTTTACAGTAAATTTCTTTCTGTACAAGGCCCGAGAGCCACTGGAGGTAAGGGTTATAAAATAAGAAGCACAGATTATGCGGATATGTGAGGAAGATAACGGTTAACAGTAGACTTGAACAAGTTAAGATTGTAGTAATCGGAGAAGCATCCTCTCAGGATTCGATTCCACATAGGAAGCGGTTCATGGGAAGAAGCTGCTAGAGTGGAACTTACATCTCATCTATGGAATACAAAGGGAATTAAGGTGGTTTATACATACAGACGTTAGGAATGTATATTATAAAAGAAGTGCTGACTCTCTATTCGTTACATACTATCTGCGTCTGACTGTAGTCACTCATGCATAAGACATTCTTCCGCCATTTAAATTAATATACAGTATAACCCGGATATAAGAGACCCTGATATAAAAGAGAATTTCTCTGGTCCCAAATTAGAGCCTGTGGTAATGTATATAAAATTGACCAAACCTGGATATAAGAGAAATCCGGATATACCGTAAAACCGGATATAACAGAAACCCGGATATAAGATAACTTTTATCTGGTCCCGGCAACTCTCTTATATCAGAGTTACACTGTACAACCAACCACACTCCATTTTCAAACTCTATTTAAAAATCAAATTTTATTGAATATTTCGGAAATTATTCGATAATAAACAGAATTAAAACTTTAAAAATCTCTTTTTACGTTTAGAGAATTTTCTTTTCTGTCTGGTAACAACCCCTGGGTAACAGGAATAGAGTATACGCCGACTCTCCGAAGTACAACTCCTTCGGTCAGTCAGTGATATACGCTTTCGAATCATGACTGACGAGGTAGAAGATTTTCTCCGCAGTAGAGTGTCGATTCTTTTGGCGTTAGATTGGTCGCTATCCAAGGCTATAGAACCAAATCTATCCTGCTTTTCAAACCATAGCTGGGAGGAGAAGAGATGAATTCATACCTTCCTCAAGACTATTTTCACGTAAGTGAATGTAAAACAGTGGAATTCGAACTAGGCTCTCCGAAACACCACATTTTTTTCTATAATAAATGTAAAATAAAATTTTAAACGAACAATTTTTAGATTTGAAATTTGTTAGTCTTGTCGACAGTGAAGCAACAAGCAAGTTCATAATTAGTAACACTTAAATTCCTAAAACTTGTTTTGTTTATATATTTTTTTTTTCATGCTTTAATTAAAAAATACTTTAAATGCAAGAAAAGGAAAGAAATTGCAAAAAAAAAAATAAATAAAATAAAATAAAATAAACTATCGTTTCATTTATAAAGAAAAGGTAACAATTTTATAGCTGTTTTCAAAATCCACTTGCAACAACACAAAAGAAAAAGAATTCCCGCTTTAACTGATAAACAAGTCATTCATTTATTTTTCCGGTCAATGAATTTTGTGTTGTTTTGTTGAATTTTAATACTAATAGGATAATTTCAAAATGGGTAATACTTTTTTTGGTACGCCAGTACGCCAGAATGCCAGTACACCAAATTTCAGTCCGCCATTTTGGTACGCTAGAAAATAATTAAAGTAGTTTCTCATGTGTAATTTTATGTTTATTTGCTGGATAAATGAATAAAGATTCTCATAAAAATAATTTTTATTCTTTAGAAAAAATATTTTGTCGGTACGCCAAACGACACAACACACAAACAACATTTCTTCATTTTTATTTATTTATTTTTTTTTTTTTAATCATATCACCCCGAGCAAGGCGGTAAGACCACTGGTGCGCAGGGGGCTACGTAAGAGTGAATAGATTGGAAAAGAGAAAGCCGGAAACCACGTCCTAAACAGGGAACAAGGGATGAGCCTGTACACCTGTTCAATAGACGTGGGTGGAATGTGAACCGGGCGATAGCTCTTATTATCCTGGAATATGGATATATTAAGATGGAATTTAAAAATAATTAAAGTAGTCTTTCATATGTAATTTTATGTTTATTCGCTAGATAAATGAATAAAGATTCTAATAAAAATAATTTTTATTCGTTTTTATTCTTTAGAAAAAATATTTTGTCGGTACGCCAAACGATACAACACACAAACAAACATTTCTTCATTTTTATTATACTGGCCTATGGACATATTAAGATGGAATTTAAAAATAATTAAAGTAGTTTTTGGATCTAATTTTATGTTTATTCGCTAGATAAATGTATATAATTTCAAAGATACTTGTACAAATAAACTTTATTTTTTTTCTGTAGAAAAAAAATTTGGGATACGTCACATGATACCTAACAAATTTTGGCGTACCAAAATGGCGGACTGAAATTTGGTGTACTGGCGTTCTGGCGTACTGGCGTACTGGCGTACCAAAAAAGTATTACCGTTTCAAAATAGTTTGTTATTTGTTCTCATTATAACTTGCAACGCAATTCATGGAGGACTGTCCCTCTCTAGCTTTCTATTACAACATCAAATAAAATCACCCCCATTTGTAAGTTATTTGGGCATAAATCATCTATATTTCATTAACTCAAGAAACTGTCGTATAAGGGATGAGTGTACTCAGACTGTAGTGTTGCAAGACATTAAAATGGCGAATGGCGAATATGTCAGTAATAACGTCCTTTTCTTCTTCTGGTCTATAAAGATGATAAGGTTATTTTTTTCTCTTTTTTATCACTTCTTTTTTTTTTTTTTTTGTTTTCAACAATCTTTTTCTGGCATTTTGTGCATTTTTTAACTCGTTATTTATAAATAGAAAAATATTTTTAAATACAATATTTAATTTTTGCGTAAATAAATATTGATAAATCGTTTATGTGAGATTACCACACGACTACAACTTTACTTCGGGCAAAGTAAACATTAAAATATTTCTTTTTTTGAGAGTTAAAACAAAAAGAAAAAGGTGAGAAAGAAAATCGATTTTTTATTTTTTTTTAACTTAATGGCGTCTAGCGATGTTTTTGAACGAACAAACGCACATGACTGATGAGTTGAAGTTGCAAAAGTCTTCCGTCAATTGATATGCATTGTTAATTTGATATGAACACAAAGACAAAGAAGTAAAAAAAAAAGACAGCAATAAACACTTTGAATCTAAATAAGCTTGGTTATACAATAAATCAATAGTCAGTTTAAGAATAGTATTAATGATTACATTATAATTTAAAATTCAGTTAAAAGCAGCAGGTGGTGGTAGCGTGGCCGAGCGGTCTAAGGCGCTGGTTTTAGGCACCAGTCTCTTCGGAGGCGTGGGTTCGAATCCCACCGCTGCCAATAGCCAGCTTAGTTTTTAAAATAAAATGGATTTATAAAATTCTTCAGAAGTTTCTCACGATTAAAGTAACAGTTCTTATTTTGTTGAAATATTTTCTTTTGTTTATGCATACGTTTTCTTATTGTCTTTTCAAACAAATCTTGTTTAGAACTCTCACGGTTATTTTTTTACCCTAAGTGTTTGTTGTCTGGTGTAATTGTTTCAACCTTTTCATCTTGTCCCAATAGTCTCGTTAAAGAAGAATTAATGACTTTGAAGAATTAATATGACTTTGATCCTGGGAACCGTTAAAATAACCGCAAGATGTCAGGACATAGGTGTTTAAGGCCTTTCCTTTTTAGCTTTTTTTAGCTTTCATTTTTTGTTTGTTTTTGTTTTTGTTTTTTTGTAGACGATCATAGTTCTTCTTTCTTTAAACGTTCCTTTTTCATTATTTAAGCTATTAACATTCAGATTATTGTCCTAACCATTTTTATTGCTATCACAATGTTTCGGCCATTGTACCTTCTAGACTTCATCAGATGTATATATCAATCCGGATAACCTACAGTGATTTCCGAACAGTGCTACGAGGCAATAGCTTAGTGGATTAAATCGTTGGTTAGTGTATTTGGTGATATGGTGATTGTGAGTTTATTCCCTTGGCAGAGCAGTGCGTTCTTAGATTTAGTGGAAACAGGGCGATAAATAACTGAGCAATAAAAAATAAGAAGTAGACTCGTAGACGATATATAGTAGGTAGCTTATCTATTCTGTTTGTAGTGAAGGGTAGTTGTATACTGTTGCAGGTTAACGGAATTTGGCCTTGTGGTAGATAGCCAACTATAAGTCATAAAATGATTATAAAATCAAGAAAAGCAAATTGAGTTGAAAATAAAATTTATATATATATATACACATATCAATTAATGTTTTTACAATTAAAGTAATAACTTGAAGTATAGGTACAACGGAGGTTAAAATGTTCATGGCAAATAATAAGCTGAAAAAGAATTAATGCTTAGGAATGTGGGGAGCGTGTAAGTGAAGAATGTCTTTGATGTAGTCGCTTCTTAGGTCAGTAAGTAGTTTTGGGACAGGGGAGAAGGAAAGAGGCAAGCGTAGTAGCCACTTGACTTAGATCAAGGGGATATTGATTACACTCTTCTCCTGAGGTTTGCCTGCTGAGGTCTGTCTATATCTGCTTTTTATATCTTCTTTTTGGATCACAGCAGCTCATTTGGGATTTCACACTTGTATTTGATTCTGGGTTTCTCATTGGCTGATAAATAAAATTCGCGTAGGCTCGCGAAATGGAAATTTAATATTTGATTAATTTTTATTTTTCAACCGAAACATCTGCGCGGGTCCACCTGCGCACAGACGACTTTTGGTCATTTGCTTTCTGGTCGTTGTAGAGCAAACATCCTGTCTCTCGCTTTTGCTCGGTATCACCACAGATATATCCAAAGATAGTTGTGATTCAGTGAAACGAGAACAGTTTATCTCCGTAGATTAAATAAATGATTCATCCAGACAAAAAAGAAAATATATATATATTTCCCATAATTTCTCGTTGCCTAAGAATGATAGTCACGTCTGCTCTGTTTTTACCCAAAGATGGTGGGTTCGAGAGAAAAATCGTATGAGCCAGATATGAAAATAAATTTCAACCGGAACTTGAATTAGGTTTGCCGATTCCATTATTACATAATTGTGGTAGACATAGTTGTGGTAGACTGAGAGTTTCATGTCGCTGCCGATGGCCTGCAAAGTTGGGCAGGTTGATCTTTCCCTTTCAATAAATTATCAACATTGCCCTTCATTCAAAAGTTACAGATTGATATCATGAAACTTAGATTCACATCTTTTCGCAATATTTGAGTATTTAGTTTTAAAACCGAGATAATATACTTTACTGTATTTGATAAATAAAACAAAGTGGGTAAAAATTGTAAATGATTAAAAAAAAAGGCTACTCAATAAATATGATCATACACCATTCATTAGGATATAATTAATTAAATCAGCAAATAGATAAGTGTATATAACACCATAATACTGCTGGACACGCATTATAAGACAAAAAGTTTAAAATGTGTATTGTTTATTGAAAATAGCACTAAAACTAAGGCACTATATAATAAGTTACATCATAATACAGCTAAATTGTTCAATATCATTCCCTATAAAGTAAATGAAGGTCTTATTTGATGGCATAATAAGTTAGTATTAATGATGCTTTAGAATTGCTTTTTGTTCATTTGGAAAAAATATTTTGTGTCATTATTTATCATGTCAAACCCCAACTTTTAAACTAGGTGCCTCCAGGAATTCACTGAAAACAGCATAGTATGAAGAAAAAAGCCCCAAACATTAAAAAAAAACAACAAAGTTTTATTGGCAAAATGTTTATGTCATTATTAAGGAGAAAGATCAAAGTATTTTGTAATTATTTTTAAAAATGTTTTAATTCTTTCTAACACGTTCGAAATTTTGGTTAAAAAAATCTTGTTTTTCTTTTGTCTGTAAGTGACACAATTTTTACAAGGCAAACGTAATATTACACAACTCACTTTTTTGCAGATGAAAAACACATTAATTTAAAAATTATTGCAAAAAATAAATAATGGTTGTATTTTGATAAAACTTTCAGGGCTTATTCACAAATGACTGAAAACATTTTTAAATCATTATTTTTAGAAAGTCTTGGTAAAAAAAAAAAAAATACCCTTTTTTACATATGTTACCCACCGCTAATTAATTTCCTGAAATGTTTAGAAATTAGCGAGCCGCCTAAAATTTTTTATTATTAATTAAATGCAGGATTCATTGAGTAATGTTAATCAGCTTTCTCTTTTTTTTTTTTTCTAAATTAGCTCCTTTTAAGAAAATCTGCTGCGAATTGGGAAAACAAAAACACAATAAAACTCTACCATTTTTTATTTAGATAAAGTTTTAATTGCTTTTATAAACAATATATATTGAGGATATCATACTCTGAAGAGAAAAAAATCGATGAATAATGCATTTTTATAAGAATTGTTTTCATTTTTATTACTTTTTATTATAATAATTTATTAAGTTATAAAAATCTTTTAAAATTCTTTCCATTCATCGCCACCTTTAGGTTATTAAGTTAATACGTGAAGACTATATTTAGTAATCGAAAATTGAAAATCTTGATGAACATATTCTAGCCATAAGATTTTTTAATCAATTAAAACATTCTGTGTGTGTGTGTGTGTGTGTGTGTGTGTGTGTGTGTGTGTGTGTGTGTGTGTGTGTGTGTGTGTGTGCCGATGACCGTATTTTATTTCACGGGTGGCCGAAAGTGCTACATCATTAATAAGTCAGGTGTTTCAAAGTTTGCCCTCCTTACAGGTAGAGGGAACTATATAAACATTTTTGGCAGGGTACAATTCTTTCATCTCGTTAGAAAAAAAAAAATGAAAAATCACAATTTGTGGAGGTACCTAAAAAGAATAAGAAAATAGATATTAAAAATAAAAATTAATAAATGTCATAATATTTCATAAATATTTCATAAATTATTGAGTTATCTCTGTATATTTATATAATTTTATTCTCTGTTATTAAATTGTAAAATTATTTTAAAATAAAGTCTTATATTATTCTAACCTTTATTTTTCAGAAAACAACTTCAAGCGTAAGACTATAAAGTTAATCTAATTAAAATTCTGCAAAATATTAGATAATTGCTCAAAATATTATGTTAAATTTAAAATTTTTCTATATAGGTGAAAACCAAAAAAATGAAGCGCGCGATTAAGCTACATAAAGTTATGTCAAATTCGACCACCATACTTAGCTTTTTTGGCGGCTTCCATTTGTCATATCACTCGTCTACTCAGGTAATATTATAATAAAACTGATAAGGATGGCTAAAGTGATCAAGAAACGCTTTTATAGTGCATTTCAGGCAGTAAGCAAGTAATACTTGTTTCAAATCAGATTAAATTTGCTAATTTGGCTAAGATAACGTGTCAGCGATGTATATTTTATTTTTGCTCGATTTTTAAAACCGTGAATTTGCTTCTGTTTACAAAATGTGTCGATCGATCTAAAATGGCCAAAAAATGAAATTTTTTTTAAATCTTAAAATTTTTAGATTTCACTTCGAAATTCACCAGAATATTTTACTTACTGGAATTAGTAAATTTAATCTCTTAGCTTTCAATTAAAGTTAAACTGAAAGACCCAAGAATTTTTTTTTTATTTAAAAATTATTTAAAACGTAGGTATCGAAAACGGATGGGGGTACCTATTTTAAACTGAGCACAATACCACTCTTCCAAAATCGACCATTTATGTCGTCTGTCGTGGGGTAGGTCGCTAATGCTAGACTAGTCGGATTTGCATTCGTGCATGAAATCAGCGTCGGTTTTCTAGTGTTTCAGAACAACTGCAGTGAAAACCGTGTGGTCCTTTTTCTGATTGGCCAGAAAAGATGTTTTATTAGTCTGGTATTTTTTGGCAATTTTGGAAGTGGATGCGCAAAGCCGGACAAAATTAAAATTTGTTTTTGTCACATGAGCTGTAAATTTCAAACTGAGGACTTGAATTCAAGAATTAGAGTTCCGACAGCCTACTACCTATCCAACCCACTCAGAAATGACTTAAGTACGAGCTATATGCAACTTTTCTGTGCTTTTTTAATCGTCGAAATCCAGTTTTAGTAAATGTGCCATCCGCGTGGCTATATGTTAGTGGTGCAAAATGCCTACACGCAAAACAGAATTTGTGGCATTAGGAATTCGTGTTTTTGAATTACCCAATCTTTTCCGTGTGCTTTTTTTTATCGTCGAAATCCAGTTTTAGTAAATGTGTCATCCGCATGGACATATGTTAGTGGTGCAAAATGCCTACACGCAAAACAGAACAGCGTATCACGTTCTTGTGAATATTCAGCCCATTGGATTTTGTCGAACCAATCACTTATAAATGACCGAGCATTGTCAATAAATCTCTGTAGGGTGTATGAATGGGTCACAATTGAGAGATAAAACGTAGTTTATCCTCCCGAAGTCAGATACTGCACTTCGAAGGTCTAGTAAAGCTGAGCCGCTATATCTTGAGCTTTGTACGGAGTGAAGGATGTTCGTTGTGGTGCAGTGGATATCAGCTCGGAACGAGGGATCGGGGGCGGGGATTTTATTCCTTCAATGAAAGTCCTATGATTACTCTAAACAGTCGAATTAGTAGCCCCGCAACAATATTTTATATTGAATCTCGACACTCCGGTTTTTAACGAAAACCCGAGAAGAAGGGTTCCTACAAGGCAATAGTCTCTTAAATAAATCTTCTTTATAAACCTCCAATTAAACCTCCTCTAGTTAAATAAAGCTAAATTAATTGCATTTTTATTTTACGATTTGTAGCAAATTTTCGGGAAATAAACAGCAGTTTGAAAAATAAAAATTAATGATTTACATTCTCCAGGAAAACCTGCTTTTAGCTAATAAAAAAAATTATGGATGAAAATTGAATCTCTCAAAATTTCATGAATATAAGTGCGTGAGAGGATAACATACGTAAAAAATAAAAATAAAAATACCAAGATTTTCTAAAATAACTTTGAAAAATAATTTCATTAATTTGTGAAAGTGTCATTAAAATCCGACAATTATTTGATTATTGCAAGAATTTCGAAATCAATGGTTTTCACTAGAAAAATTAACTATCGAAGATTTTGAATGTGCTAGAATGGATTAAAAATGAATAAAATAATAAAAAATACTTTGGTCTTACCTTTTAATAATAGCAGAAACATTTTGACGATAAAACTTTGTTTTTATTAGGTTTAGAGATTTTTTTCATCATGCTATATTGATTTTCAGCGAAAAAGTGGATGTACCTATGGAAAAATAATTAACAGTAATATAATAATATAATAATAAGTATATATAGATGTGTGTGATGTGGTGAGGTGGGGGGGGAGTGTAGGCATCTAATGAAAATTGGTAGTATTGTGAGTTTGATTCTGGAAACTGTACCATAAAATGTGACTTTATTCTGAACTACATTAAACTTTAAAATGCTATCATCTAACAATTATATATTATAAAAGTAAATTGATCGAAGTACTGGCAAATCTTGGTAGCGGTTTAAGGCGCTTATTAAAGACTAGCAGTATAGCCTGGTGTTGCTCGGGTGTAATGAAGGCTTTAAAACTAATCCATGGTCCTGGAGCTCACACTGAGCCTAAAGAATATTTGTGTGAAGTTTGGTGAGAATCAGATAAAAATTGTGAATTTGTATAAAGGACATACAGACAGATAAACAGACAGACACACACAAACATCTTACCTTTTATATATATATATATATATATATATATATATATATTATCGATTTTCTGTACTACTGTAAGAACTGCAACCTTGAAACTTCTGAATATCGTTTCTTATGTCTTCGTCTATGGGTGTATCAAATTTGATTAAAATCGGAACACTCCTTCTATAACCCGATTTTTTCGATTATCGATATTTATCGGGGGTACCTCGACACAAAACCTAGCTAAGAACACTCGCAGATGCTTATAGTACAACTGTGTAAATTTTCAAGAAAATTGGTTCAGCCGTTTCGCAGTCTATAGGTAACGGACGGACACACACACACACACACACACACACACACACACACACACACACACACACAGAGAGAGATAAAGTTCCATTTATAAATAAGTTTAGCTAGGAAATAATAATTTAATACCTCAGGTATTATTTGTATTATATATTAAATGTCAATGCGCATGTCTCCCAGATCTTGTCATATCATTCTGTATCATTGTTTCTGGTGGAGTGTCATCTGCTTCGCTTTCATTTATATTTTGTGTGTTATTTGAAAATGGATGCTTATGTGTTTTTTTGTTTGTTTACTGCTACTGTGAGAATTGGTTATCAACATTTACCGTTTTAATTCGATCAATAACAATGTTATCATGAATTCCATTTTTCATGTTTCTGCTAATGACTCGGTATGGGTCTGAGTAGTTTGGACATAAAGTTTTTTTTTTATGCCGTCATTTCTTATAAATATATATGTGCAGGTGTTAAAGGTAATTTAGTAGGTATATATTTTTGTTTGCTTCCTGTATATATGTAAAGGTTAATGATGACATTATGTGATTCAATTCCTGAACAAATGTTGTTGTAGGTAAAATGTCCGTGCTGTCATCACAGTATTGACCAGGTAGAGTCAATGATGTACCGAAAACCATTTCAGCTGGTGCATAACCCAATTCCAATTTTACAATGTTTCTGATTGATACAAGTACCAATGGTAAATTCTCTACCCAGTCAATTTTGTTTTGTTTTGTTTCATCGCTAGAGCTGACTTTAGCTGTTTGTGGAAACGTTCTACCATCACATTTGCACAAAGGTGATAGACTTTAATTTTTATGTGTCGAGTTCCGAGTAGGTGATTGAACTTTCTAAATAATGTAGATTGAAACTGGACAGCCATGTCTGTTAGGAGCACTGAAAGTGCTCCAAATATTGCAACCCACTCAGGATAGTTTTGACTATTGTTGTGGCGATATCTTTGACTGTTCTGGCAGCAGGCCATTGGGTAAACCTATCTATGATAATAAGGATATATGTTTATCTTCGAAGACACGGTAAGGGTCCTACATCTTTAACATGTATGTTAGTGAATCTTGCATCAAGTATGCTGAATGCGCCTGTAAGTGATTTGGTGTGCTTATTCATCTTCTTCATCTGACATGTTAAGCAAGTTTTTTCCAATGTCTTATGCTGGTTGACTTGTTTTACCTGATGAAACGTTCAGTGATTAACTTCACAATTGCACGTTTTCCTGGGTGAGACAATTTATGGAAGTGTTGGAATACTTGCTGTCTCAAATTTGGTGACGTGTAATAACGTGGTTGAGTCTGTGAAATGTCACAATAAAATTTTGTGTCACTGAATGGAACAGGTAGTTCAACTAATTTAAGTGATGTGCTTTGTTGTACTTTTTGTGGTGAAGTGTATGTGATTTGTTCTATAGCAATTAATTTGAAATTCAAAGAACTAGAATCTGAAGAAGCAATTGTGGCACTTGATAGTGCATTTGCCACTTTATTTTCATGACCGGTCACATATCTGATGTCTGAAGAGAATTAGTAAATGTAATACAGGTGTCAGATTTGCCGTGAATTATATTTGTCAATATGTGTGCATGTAAGGTATAGATTAATGATTCAAGGTCTGTATATATGGATGGTGGAGCGGGGTTTGAGAGAGATGCCAAGAGAAAAAGTGTTAAGAGCGACAAGGGATAGGGGCAAGTAGAACTCCATGATCGCCTACGTCCTGAAAAGAGACAGCACATAAAGGTGTGTGTAAATTGAATTTTGTGGATGTGCGGATAGTTTAAAAGGTATACGTGCAGAAAGTGAAATTGGAGAGTAGAGTTCAACTAATTTAAGTGATTACTAATTTATATTTACGAGTCGACTCGGCGTAACTTGCGTCATGAAATAACACAGGAAATAAGGAAACACGAAAAGGCGAAAGTAACCAGAACAACAATATATTAACAAAGGTTGCCTGGGACGGAAGCCCTAACTGGGATAACACGTGACGTTTCCGGCTTATATCGGCATGCCGTTAGCGCGAAAAAACTAGAGTTATCACGTGAACGCTGAATGACCATGTGGGTGTGGGTGTGAATGTCTCAAACCCTACACTTCTGTTAAGTATTTAGAGATCTAAACAATTAACTTTATTCAAACTGAACTTGTGTTTTGTTTACTTTTGCTTTTTCTACTAATGCCTGTGCATAAATCTGTATTTTCTCCTGTTACGTGTTAACAGAGTAGACCTGTTGTATCCTGTTGACACTCCCAAAATTTTTAAAAAGAACTGGAAGAATTGAAAAAGGTAGTATGAATATGGTACTAAGAGTTACCGATACATATTCTTAGATATCTAATTTAAGTCAGTCAGTCTGTTAATTGCCATACGTAGTACACGTTTTGGGCAATCATGTCTCGAAAGATGACATGACTGGGCATAATATTATCCCGCACTAGATTGCCATTACTTTCTGTGGTAGACTGGTTGCCAGCCAAGGCTATAGAACACAGTCTGTCTTGTTATTTATCCAACAAATTGAGAGAAGAGACGGATTAATACTTTTCCCAATGGTATTTGCGCGTAAGTGAATGCAACGGATTCAACTGGAATTCGAACTCGGCTCCCTGATCTCTCATTCCGAGGCGATATCCACTGCACCGAAATGCATATTATATAAGTAGTCTTAATAATTGAGGGTTCCAGATTTTGTTTCCTTATGCAATAAACGAGCGGTGGTTTTAATAAAAAGTGAATTCGAAAAAAGATGTAAAGTATCGAAAGGTGCGGGTCGGAAAATTTCCAAAAACATGTTCCCGTCTATTAGGCACATAAGTAAATTAAATTACCATTCATGCATACATTGAATATTACTGCCACATCTTGTTTAGTGCTTCTATAGAGGATGAAGCGTCCATTACTAATTTATATTTACGAGTCGACTCGGCGTAACTTGCGTCATGAAATAACACAGGAAATAAGGAAACACGAAAAGGCGAAAGTAACCAGAACAACAATATATTAACAAAGATTACATAGAATTGAAAGCATGCAAATCAAATAAGGAAAGAAAAGTTATTTGCCTTTGTCTGGAGAGAAACGTAAATGTTCGATAGAAGATTAAATTGAATCAAGTTCAGTTTGAATAAAGTTAATGTACATACTGTTAATGTCTGTTTCCAATTGGAATTTTTTTTAGCGTTGTGTGTGCATGCTGGTGAGAAATAGAAATTTGGCCACTGGCGCAAATTTCTATTTCTCGCGTGTGTATGTGTGAGTTAGGTAATAAATATGTCTGCTCTTGCCTGGGACGGAAGCCCTAACTGGTGTAACACGTGACGCTCCCGGCTTATATTGGCATGCCATTAGCGCAGGAAAAATAGGGTTATCACGTGAACGCTGAATGACCATGTGTGTGTGGGTGTGAATGTCTCAAACCCTACACTTCTGTTAAATATTTAGAGATCTGAACAATTACCATGAAAATATTCATAAATGTCAGGTAAAGACCGATAACATTGCACGTTATTTGGATCCCGAATAAAAATCCAGCTTCATCTCGGCTTTAGTTGATTTCCCATCGCCTTAACGTCGCTATTCTATAAATATTTTCATGGCAATTTTTCTGATTAGCTTTTCTCTTTGGTGCCTAGATTTTAAGAATTTAAGTGCATGCATTGTGGTGCAGTGGATATCGGTTTGGAGAAATCGGAAAACCGAGTTTGAATTTCATTTGAATTCCTTGTATTCACTTACGTGCAAATATCGTCGGGAAAGGTATTAATCCGTTTTTCCTTCCAGTTATGGATCAAATAACAAGACAGATTGGGTTTTATTGTCTTGGTTGGCAACCAGTCTACCGCAGAAATTAATGGTAACCTAGTGCGGGGAAATCTTCCACCCAGTCAGTCATATGATTACCAGAGCGTGTATCCCGTATGGCACTTAACTGACTGACTAGATTGACAGCAAGGTGCCATCATTTTACAGTTAAAATTGATAGATATAACAGTAAGTTCTATACTAACAGTTTCTTCTCTCGCACTTCTCAATTGCAGAACTATCTTCCGGCTTTTTATTCTCCATTTAACTTTCATTTTCAATATTTTAAATGCAATGCCACCCATTATATTCTCTCTTCTTAATTTTTGTTTTGTTCTTTTATTGTTGTGGATCCTTAATAATATTCTTTTTCTTATACAGCCCCAGTTAGTATTTTAAACAAAAATATTTTTTCCTGGGAAAAGTTTTTATATGAAAATGCTTGCTGATTTTGATATGATATGAGAGAAAATAAAATATTTTATGTCCCAGAATTATGTTAGGAACAGTCAGTTAAGTGCCATACGTGATACACGATTGGGCGATCATGTCTCGAAAGAGACATGATTGACTGGGCAGAAGATTATCCCGCAGTAGGTTGCCATTGCTTTCTGCGGTAGACTGGTTGCCAGCCAAGGCTACAGAACCCAATCTGCCCTATTATTTAACCCATAACTAGAGGGAGGAGACGGATTAATACCTTTCCCAAGGGTATTTGCGCGTAAGTGAATGCAAGGAATTCAACTGGAATTTGAACTCGGCTCCCCGATTTGTCATTCCAAGTCGATATCCATTGCACCACAACAGGAAAATTAACAATAAAATGATAGCAAATTCGTGCAAATGCGTAGTTATATCAACGGAAACATCACTTAATTTTTTGTCTAATAAAGTCCTAAAGGATGAAACGCGTCACAAATTTTTCTCCCAGTTTGTCATTAATTTTTCTAACATATAAATATACACAAAATATATTAAGTGAACACAAACGAACACAGCGAAAACCACTTGAAATCTTGACTATGTGTCACATGCGGTAGCAATGTGGGTGAGTTGAAAAATCCGTCCACAGCGAAGATGTTGAGCTTAAATCTCGAAGATTAATGAGCAACACGAATACATATGAAGAGTATAAATTATGAACATAATACTTTTGAGCATTCCGCGTGTTGGTAGCGTGGCCGAGTGGTCTAAGGCGCTGGTTTTAGGCACCAGTCTCTTCGGAGGCGTGGGTTCGAATCCCACCGCTGCCATTTTTTTTTTTTAAATAAATTGTAAAGATAAAATGAAAATAGAAAATAAGGGAAAAACAACAACAACAACAACATCTGAATGTATTTCTTGAAAAACATGTTCTCATGATTCTCCCTTTCTTCTATATACTCTGGGTGATCATGGGTGTCCATAACATCCGATCTCGTGTAACTCTTAGTAATGTTTGTTTTTTCAGAATTTCATCCCTTCTGTTCCAGCATCCGTTCACACATGCTGGTCAGGTAGGTCACCTGTTTACTCCCCTCTCTTAACCTGAATAAAAGTTGAAAATTCATGTTGAAATCATCGTAATTTTTTTATTAATGTTCTGCCAAGCGCCACTCAAGATAGAGAATTACTGTGTGGAGTTGTAAGAAGGAGTAAGATCCCAGGAAAGATAAACAGCAAATTTTAAACTTGAAGAGGTCAAGATTTAATTAACACATAAAATTTCAGAGTTCAGACAGAGACGTGAGGAGTGTGGAGTTGAAGTAGACTTTAGAAAAGACCGGAAACTAGATCTTAAGCTGAAAATAAGGGATGAACCTCTAGTCTTATTCGAAAAAGCGGGGAAGAGTGTGAACCGGACGATAGGCGAACATATATACTTCTGTTAGAGGAGGAGGGATAAAATAAAATAATTAGCAAAAAACATTTCAGAGTTAGGTACAGATGTTAAGAGTACAGAGTTGAAGCAAACTTTAGAAGGAACCGGAAACCCAATCCTAAACAAGAAACAAAGGATAAACCTCTACTCATGTTCAAAAATCGGGTAGGAGTATAAGCTGGACGATTGGAAAACCTATCTACTTCTATAGTAAGAGGAGAAAAAACAAATAATGACTGAAAAACGATTCTGAGGGGAGACGTTATAGGTATAGAGTTGAATTAGATTTTAGAAGGAACTGGAAACCCAGTCTTGTACAGGGAACAAGAATTAAACCTCTACTCCTGTTCGAAAGACAAAACAAGAGTGTGAACCGGACAAAAGGCAGAACTTGAAATCTAAGAACTAGCGTTTCTTAATGTTCAAATTATTTCAAACAAATATGCGCTATAAGAACGAAGAAAATTCTAATGTCCTTTGAGATATCTGCACTCATATCCATCAGTCATTGTGGCACAACAGCGACAGTACCTTAATGATAAGAATTAGCAAATTATCAAGCTTCGTGATAATTAGTTCCATTGTGCAACTGGTTTTAGAGTAATACTTAATTAACTAATGAAGCATAAACTGACAAAAAGATATATTCAGAGGGGATAACTTCAACTTTATTAACTGTTGTTCTGTAGTTTACTTTGACATATATGCACTCTCTTCCATCAGACATGGTGGCGTACCGGTGATGGGACCTTAATGATAAGAATTAGTAATTAACAAGCTTTGCGATAACTACCATTTACGAATAATTATAAAATAAATTCAAAAAACAGGAAGTAACTTGACATCGAAAGCCACTGACAGCAGCGTCTAAGTGAGTACTTTTTAAACAATTTAAACAAAAATACTTTAGAGAGTGATTAATTTTTTTTTAAACACTTGTAATGAATGTGATTCTCGTTGAGTACTCCCAATTTATGGGACTCTAATTAGTAAATAGCTAAGATGCCTAGTAGTTTGTAAATCAGTCTCTCTACTGAGATCTCCATATATTTGGCCTTATAAGTGAGAAAGAGATAAACCAAATATTACAGCGGGGGCTAAATAAGATACTACAAGTGAGATGACGAAATCTAATACTACGGAGTGGGCTGGGGGCAAAATCTGGTATTACAAGGGGAGATATCAAGTTTTAAAGATTTCCGATTCTATATTTTTATCTGATCCTCTTGTAAAAGAAACCTTTTTTCTAGCTATCCTGCTGTAAACATTTTTATTTTAAACAAATAATCCTTTTATTCTGGTGTTCGTTTTTTAGCTTTTGAAAGGGACCTAAGGGCATTTTCTGCATATAAGACTTATAAAAAAGTGTCAGACGCTAATAGTTTTAAAAAAGAACAAAAAAAAAAAAAATTAACTAAGATGGGGTTTTCTGACTTTTATTTAATTAATGGCAGTAATAATTTTAAAAAACGAGACAACTTAACAATAGTGTTGTTCTTACTAAAATATCTGATACAATACCTGCATAAACATTAAAAGACTCCTACAAAATATTTATAAAACAATAACACGCAATAAAGTACTTACATCTTGAAACACACCAATAATCCGTACAACACAAAAAAACCATAGAATGCAAACTAGAAAAGATGTTTTATTACTCATCATAATTTAGGTTGATACCGCTAAAATATCGCGCGGACGTTGTAGTCAATATACCACGTGGTATTTTAGGGTCATTTAGAAATAAATAAAA